>PVJC01001873.1:56900-86628 GCA_004026665.1 Murina feae
AGGCGCGGGGCAGGGAGCGAGGGAAGGAGGCGAGGAGGAAGGAGCGGTCGGGGTGCGGTCGGGGCGGGGGGTGCGGAGGGGGAGGGAAAAGTCGCTTGAGTAAAAGTGGGGCCGGACCCGGCAGCTCCTGGCTTTTAACCTGGGCTGCAGAGGCGGGGAAAGGAGCGCGAGGAAAGAGGAGGCTTGTGGGCTGAGTGGTGGGGAGAGTTGGAAGCAGATGACATCACAGCAGGTCCGAGAAAAAGGGGCGAGAGGCAGGCAACCTGCAGAGCGGGGCGTTGTGCATTAGGAGCTCGAGCCCGGCTGCCCGGCGAGGACCTCGGCGTCCCGAGACCATGCAGAGGTCGCCTCTGGAAAAGGCCGGCGTCATCTCCAAACTTTTTTTCAGGTGAGAGGGTGTCCCGCCGAGCTTTGGAAACACACGTGTCCACGACAGAGGAGGGCCAGTGTCTGGGCTGGTTTGGGGGAAAGAGGAATATTTTTTTTTTTAAAAAGATGCGTAATCATTTGTGGAATAAAATGAATACATTAAGAAGTGATAAAAGAATAAACCGAAGCCAATTGTTTGGATGGAGAGCCTTAGTTTAACATTGAAGTTTTACCTAACAGCTAAAAGTCGTGCTCTCAAGACCCAAACCTGCTATTGTGCAATTGTTTTCTTAGGTTTTTCTAATACGTTTACGAATTATAAACTTGTTAGTGAAGGTACTTAAGTTTAGTCCTTTGTTTTCTCCCCTTGTTTAATCCTTTGTTTTCTCCCCTTCGTGCCTTAGAAACTTAGATGCTTTATTGGCGCACATACTACTAGAGCTATTCCTGCGTGCAGTAGGTACTCAGAAAACATTTGTTGACTGAGTTTTGAACCTTTTTTAGGGGAGATGGGTGATGCAGGTACTATGTGCTTAAATTAAGTTTTTATTTTTATAATAGTAAGTCTAAACAATATTTCCCACAATTCTATTATTCCAGTGGTTCTCAACCTGTGTGGGTGGGGACCCCTTGGGGGGTTGAATGACCTTTTCACAGGAGTCGCCTAAATACATCCTGCATATCAGATATTTACATTACGATTCATAACAGTAGCAACATTACAGTTATGAAGTAGCAACGAAAATAATTTTATGGTTGAGGGTCACCACAGCATGAGGAACTGTATTAAAGGGTCGAGGCATTAGGAAGGTTCTGAATAATTAAATTAATTATTCTTTATTTAAAGAATGAAAACAAATTACTCCCCCCATTTTTTTTTTTTTTACAAAAGCCAATTCCACAAGCTATATTTTAAAAGTGTCAGAATTATCATGACAATATGAAGTAATGGGAATAGATACTGCAGTTATATCCAAATGACATTTAATAAATTGTACTTATACTACTTTGTATATGATGATCCATAAAAATTTGCATGCCTCATCTAATGAGATTTTTAACAATATTATCTAAATTACAAGTCTTAGGCAAAGTGTAATTTAGATGTAGCATTTCATATTTGAAGTGTCTTTGGACACTGTGTCCTCTTTTCCTGTTATACTTGTATGAATGAATGAATGAATATGTACAGCTCTCTCATGGGATATTACTTAACTCATAATTATCCAGTGAATCAGCATACTTAGGTCTCAGAAAAGCCAAATGTAAACATGCCCATATGTACCTGTGGGAGGAAGGGACTCAGCTTTCACATCCATGTTTTATTCTCTGCATGTGCAGTAAGCCTGGAACTCAGTGCGAAGGAGAGATCATTGGCCATTGAAGCTCCCTGTGGATGGGAGAGGAGGATTTGACTCATTGTGTGTTGATGTGTTTTCAGCACCTTTTGCTGCACCGGCTATAAAAAACTGGATTATCTATTGATCTATGTTCCTACCACTTACAAAATCAGAATGCTCATTGGCATACATTGTAGGCTTTTTTTGTAGAGCACTTTGATGAACCTACATGCCAATCAGTCTAAAAATAAAGTTTTCAGAAGAACAAATACCTCGCGGCTACTTCTAAGTACTTAAAGGATTTAAAATTAGCTCATTGTTGATTTAAATGAGATTATTGTTGATTTACCAAAGTTTTCCCCCTCCAAAACATCAGCTTGTAAATGTTAGTATAGTTTAAAAGGACTCTCAGGTTGATTTGTTAAAAAAAAAAAAAAAAGGATTATAATGACTACTGAGTTAGTTAAGAGCATACTCATTCTTGTTTCAAAACTATTTCCTGATAAGTTGTTATGAGAATAGGTGTATTTTTAAAAAGTTAAGTTCCTGCTATTTATAGGAACTATCACCTAAGTGCCTGTGATTATAAATTTCTTTCTGGGTGATACTTGTGAAAGGGTCAAAAACTTCTGCTTTGATTAGACAGTGTGTTTAGTGGTCAAGAGCATTAGGCTTTGATTCAGATTGTTGTTGTTTTTTTAGTGTTTTTTAGTGTATTCACAAGGTTAAGAAGCCATCAATACTACCTCAGGTTGTTTTGATTCAAATCTTGGATCTGCTACTTAGTAGCTGTGTGACCTGAGGCAAGTCACTTAACTTCTCTGTGTTTGTGTGACTTGACTTTTAAAATTTGGAGACTAGTTGGTCCTATGGAAAAAGTGCATGTGAAGTGGGTAGCCCACAAATGTTAGCATTATTATGTCATCATCAATTACCATATTTTAATAGTCTTTACAATATTGTTTACCTTATTTAGATAATATATTCAATCCATCTTTGTTGAATATAATTTTGTGACTATCAGCCTGTATATGCAATGAATGGGCCTGGATGAGAGTTTAAATTAGGTAAAATCTCCTCTGACAGGGCATATCAGATAAATAAGGAAAAAGTCATGTGTTTATATCATATGTTGTTAAATGACTTAGAGTTTAACTTTCTGAATATGGTCCCTTCAGTTTCAATGTCATAAAAGTGTAAAGCTGTTATGGTCTGGGTTATAGGTTATATTAAATATCTTTCATTGTATAGGGTTTGCTGTTGGAAAAGCTAATAAAGTTTGGGGAAAAATTAAGTACTTAATTTTGCATGGGTTTCATATCAAGTACAAATTTGAGGGATGTCACAAGTGTAATGCTGATATATATACATAGATGTGTGTATATACATATGTTTATAAACAATTTAAAAGAAAATTTCATGCAAAAATTAAAATAGCTTATGAATATCATGGAAAACAAGTACATTAACTTAAAGCTTTTATAAAGGATGAAGATATTTTTAAACTAGAAATTACATGTTGGCATAGATTCATATATCAATGGAATTGATTTGCAAATGTTTACCAACAGAGCAATTTTGAATAATTTTCCAAAACTACATTTTCTGATAACTTTTAAGATATTTATTCAACTTGTTCTCTGTCTTTTCCCTCATGCCCTGAATTATCCATATTCTGTTCAGTTGAGAGATTGTGTATCAAACCATATGTCAGATGACACAGATTGAATTTTGGTCATGGTATCCATACCAGCTTATAAATGTTAGCTGTATGCCTGAGGAATTGGTAGAGCCCCACAAAATCTAAGTATACAGTGCAACCTATCTCTTACATGAGTGCATATAGAGGATTCCAATAAACTTCACAGATAAGTCTCAAGACCAAAAAGAATAAATAATGTTAGGATCTAAGATCGAATTTAGTAAAGAAATGCATATTGTAAGTCTCAAGTTAATAATAAGAAAACTTAAAATACTTTTGTAATTATTAGACACAAAGCAGTGAGAGATTTTAAAACAAATATGTTAGAATTTATACACCAGAATGGGTGTGGTGGGTCAAAATAGCTACCAATAGAAATCAAACTCTTATTCTGCCTTTGATCAAAGTGTTTTTAAATTTTCGTTATGGAATTACCTTTAAAAACAGTATGCAAATTTCTTTTCATTAAAAGTCATATTACCCAATACTGGTCACTTGGACTTGCTTCTAAAATGACTTTGACCCTATCTCAAAATTAAATACACTCTGAAAGTATAAAGATTTTCCATGTGCATGTAAAGTGGTTAGCCCACAAATGTTAGCATTATTATATCATCACCAATTACCATATTTTTATATTCTTTACAATATTGTTTACCTTATTTAGATAATATATTCAATTCATCTTTGTTGAATATAATTTTGTGACTATCAGCCTCTGTACGCAATGAATGGGCCTGGATGAGAGTTTAAATTAGGTAAAATCTTCTCTGACAGGGCCTGTCAGATAAATAATCATAATTTGCTTTGTTAACAGCCAAGTACTACTTAAGTTTAGGTATTATCATTCAAAAAATGCATTGCCAGTTTCATTTTATTTTTAAATTTTATTTTCAACTACAGTTGACATTCAATATTATTATTATTGCAGACTTTTAAGATATTTCTTAATGAAGAGAAATACAAGTGTGTTGAGCAATAGAAGCGTAATTACAATAAGCATATAATGAAATACTCATAAAGATGACAAATTTGAAGAAGACCACACTAATTTGGTTATATAAATTATGGCGTTTTGTAAAAAAAACCTCATCACAATGATTTTATATTTACATTTATTTACATGTTTGCAAGGCATGCAGAAATCTAAAATTATGGCTGTCATAGATATTATGAAGTTTATAGACATCTTGCCAAGGGAGACCAGTTGACCAATCAAATAAAGGTCTAGTCCTGTCCCAATCAATGCAGAGGTTTGTCTTTCAGATAAGGTTTAGACTCCAAATCAAAAGAAATCTAATATAATAAAAGAGTAATATGCAAATTGATCATTACCCGAGACACCTAAGCCACGCCCACCAGCCAATCAGAGTGTATGTATGCAAATTAACCCAGCCAAGATGGAGGCCAGCAGCCACAGAGTTAGAGCAAACCAGAGGCTTCTGTTGCAACTGCCTGCCTAGGTTGGCTGAGCCTCTGCTCACAGCCACGCCCACCAGCCAAGCCATGCCTCCCAGCCAATCAGAGAGACTGTATGCAAATTAACCCAGCCAAGATGGAGGCCAGCAGCCATGGAGTTAGAGCAAACCAGAGGCTTCTGTTGCAACTGCCTGCCTAGGCTGGCTGAGCCTCTGCTCATGGCCAGGCCCACCAGCCAATCAGAGCAGCTGTATGCAAATTAACCCAGCCAAGATGGAGGCTGGCAGGGCGGCTCTGCACTGGGAGCCTCCACAGCCGGCATAGCTGTGCCAGGTGTGTCAGCTCAGTGGGGGGGGGGGTCCGGCCTGGGGCCTCCTCGGTGCATCCAGGAGTGCCCGTCCCGGGTCCACTGCCTGGCTCCGCCCTGGGGGCCTCTGTGGGGTGTCCAGGAGTACCCGTCCTGGGTCTGCTGCCTGGCTCTGCCCCGGGGGCCTCCTCGGGGGCGTGCGGGAGCACCCATCCAGGGTCCGCTACCTTCATCTGCCCCCCAGGGGCCTCCACAGGGCGTGCGGGAGCATCTGCTGCACAGTGCAGAGAATCTGAAGCCAGCCCGCTGCCTGGCTCCACCCCAGGTGTGTTTGCTCAGCAGCAGGGCCCCACCGAGGGATCCTGCACCAGCGTCCGCCCCTGGCTTGCCACCCAGCTCTGCGCCAGGTGTATCTCCTCAGTAGTGGGGGCCCACCAGGCGTGTGCGATCGTGGGCCCTCCAGTTGGAAATGTCCAGGCCTGCACTCACCAGCCCTCCCACCCCCCAGTGCACAAACACTGAAGGGGCTGTGGGCAGCCTGAAAATGGCCCTCAGCCCCTCACCCAGGCTGGCTAGGCATGCCAACAGGTAGACATCCCCCCGCCGAGGTGTCCCAGACTGCAAGAGGGCACAGGCCAGGCTGAGAGAGCCCCACCCCCCGAGTGCACAAATTTTTGTGCACCAGGCCCCTAGTAGTTGCATAAAACAAAAAGACCAATATGAGATGCTCAATTCATAGTGAGATGTACAGCTGTCAAGGGTGCCTGAATATCCTGAGTCCATTTAGTCAGTCAATGAAAAAATGCCATGAGACAGTCCTGGGTTTTCATGTATTTGCTTGCCTTTGTCTCCTGTAGGAATAGGAGACCACTTTGGGGTCAGGGGTTTCTCTGTCCTGGACAGTGTTGTCTGAATACTGACAAATGTTGCTTCCTATACCAGCCCCTTAATATTTCTCTGTATCCATCTGCCTTTTGCTGGTCTAGATTTGTTATGATACAGTTCAGATTTTTCAGTTTTGGATATGTGTCAATTTTGATTTTTAACTCAGAGTTCTAAAAGTTCTTCCTTTGCATTATATGACTAATGTTGTAATTATATATTTTAAAATATAATATATATATATATATAATTAAGTTTCTTTTAATTAATTTTTCTAGTTTAAAAAATTCCTCTTGGTTTTGAAGTGTATTCCAATAGCTATTATCAGCTAGTTCAATTTATTACTTGACTCTCTAGGAGTATATCTGTATACTTAAAACAAATAGCATATGGTATATAGCTTTAAAATTCATACTTTGCTAAAGAGAGACGTGGAATCTCTTTTTCTTAACAGCTTCATCAATAATTTATGTTTGATGTGACAATCAAAGTATTCCTCAGAGCCAATACTAGGGAAACCATGATTTTCCATTTATGTTTTAAGGGAGGAAATAAGACTAGTGTGGTAATGTTCAATGCATAAACGTTGAAACTTGTTTAAAAAGTTCTTAAATGGCACCACTCTAAAATCTATTATTATTGTTAGTGCCATTTCACCCGAACCTGTAATTTCCGTGTGATAGAGCTACACTCTTAAGTATGGGATTGCAAAACCACCAGGGAAGGGTGTTAACCATTTAGCATGCAGCTATCTGTTGTTTGTCAAAATTTAAAAACACCTCTGACTCAGCAGCAATTTTGGTAATTCCGATTCCACTGATTCCTGACGCATCTGTGTAGGTCACTTCCCTGGCACAAATCCCTGCAATGCCAGGAGATCGAAAGGGGAAAACAGATTATGAGTGAGATCTGGTCGTTTGGGGACCCTGCCTGAAGGTTGCCTTCATAAATCTGTTAAGTGCATTATCACAAAGCAAAACATTACTCTTTCAGATGCTTCTTATCAGCTCCTAAGAATTTACCTTGTAGTTGTAAGTGTGAAATTAGCATCACAAAATGGCTTTGTTATGGAGTTTGCTTCCTGTCAGCAAAGAGCTTAGGCTTCTCTTAGTAAAAATTCTGTAAAAATTCAGTTAGCTTGCTTGATGCCCAGCGAATGCACTCTTACAGAGCTCTGGAAGGTCTGTGTCCAGGTCGCAAGGCTTGGCAAATTAGCTGTCCTCTGTGTGGCTCCACAGGCTTCTTACTGTCTTTTGACATCAATGACTGTTTCAAATTGTAAAGCCTGGATGTCAGGGCCTTCTTTGACTTGTTTAGTAAAGCGTTTAGACCATTTCAAGACTCCTACATAGAAAGTTTGATGCACATTTCTTTGTAATGATGACAACCTCAGAGGCTTATGGATATTGTAGATTGGTGGCTTTCAATAGTCTCGCAGCATCCTTCTGATGAAAAGGTGTCAAAGCGAGAGAAGCCTGGGCAGATTTTATTCCATCAGGTTTTTCTTGGGGTTCTTTATGGCTAGGCTTTAGCATTAGTGGGAAAGCCTGCCTGCTAATTCCTTGCTCAGGGGCTAAAATCATGGTTTAAAGATTTCTGCTAAGTCCTTATGGTTAGGATTCTCAGCCCTGAAACTGGGCTTTACTCTGCTATAATGAGGGATTTCTCATATCAGTTGTTTCCAGGAGCTGAGTCAGAGCAGTACAGTACTTCCTTCCAGGCCATGATTCAGGGCAGCGTAGAGGATGCCCTAATTCATTTATTCACCACCTTTTGTATTCCATATGAGGCATTAAGAAGGTTGAGGTGCTCCAGAAAAAACTGGTGCTGCCTGCCTGGAAAACATTCTCTGAAACCCAGAGTCTCAAGGCTTATGGAAACACCCCAACGGGCATCTCATCCAGGCTGAGGCTGGTTAAGTAAGGTTTGCTGGAGGAGTGACTCCTGTTGACACGGAAAGAAGACTATCCAGACAAAGGGTGGGGATGGTTAGGACAAATTTAAATACAGAAGCAGCAACCTGTGTATAGGACTGGCAGTCAGAGTGATCCTGGCACTTTTAAAGGTTTCAGAGAAGTTTCCTGTGACAGGAGCATAAGATGCGTGAGCGAGATTTGGAGGAAATTTGGTCTGACACTCGAGCAATGGCCAGATCATAAGGGGCTTTGTGAGCTCTGGGCTTTATCATATTGGAAGTGAAAAGGCATGGATTTCAAGCAGGGGAGTGACATGGCAAGTGCAGAGCTGTGGAAGCTTTGCAAAAGAAATGAACTGAAAGAGCGTCGGTGGGAGTAAAGAGAGAGAGGGGGGGTAAAATTAACAGATTTGATTATTACTTAGTTAAGAAAGACAGGGAAGAATCAAGGACAATGCAGATTTGCTGGCTTGGGTGTGTCTTGTAGTGAAGCTTGGTGACTGAGGAGATTCAGTTGGAGAAGGTTTTGGGAAGGGGTGGGACCTATGCAGACCCTCTGCTTCTCTTTAAAATAAAAAAGGAAATGATGTCCATGACTCAAAGGCAGGTAACATGGCCATTTGAAAATATATTAAAGTGACCTAGAGCTTGGTCTTGGGTGAGGGGTATCCCGGTGAGGTGACAGTCAGAATACTTCCCTCACACTATTCAGTAAAGTCCTGAGTGGCTTCTAGGGAAGAAGTTAAAGAGCCACTTGCTTGCTTTAGGCGCCGTGGTACAGAGTCCCCTGGAAGTATGTTCTGGAACAAGCAACTGTATTTTACGGACAGAACTGATTAGATTCTCCTTAGAAATTCTACTTAGGACCCTCCAAACTGACCAACTGATATATGAAGCTTCCCCCCGCCCCCCATAACTTCACCACATTAAACTGACTTCTATAATCATAGATTCTAGTAGTAGGTTTGAAAACCTGCTGGAGCTTCAGGTTTTGTCTTTCTGCAGTGAGTTTTTTTTTTTGAGTGTTGAAAAAAAATTCTTATTATGCTTGAAAAGATTATGTATCCTTGTTTCATGTTAAAACTTTGAGTCTGTTAAAACATGCAGAGCTTTATTTCTTAGCCCTGCTTACAGAGATTCACCCACCTTTTACCCAACTTCACACCTACCCCCAAATGCCTAGTGAAGTTCTTAACTTGAAAAAGGGATCCAAGAATTTCATCTGGTATCAGGAAGACCAGTATGTGAAAATTAAGCTCAGTAGGCAGAATATTAGAGGTGCCATTAGCTGGATTTAGAGGTGATTCAAGGGCCAGGTCTTGGAGCCTCGTACCAGCTATGTGAGCAATAAGAAAAGGCAGAATGGGAGTGGCTACCCAGTTCCAGAGGCACCAACTGGAGAAGCTATCTAGGAAGTGTTTTGTTTTGTTTTTTGCACATTTTATTTACTTTAAACACCTCTATGAACTCTGGAAAATAAAGCAACACAACAAAGCTTTATTCTTAAACCAAAATCCTTTGCTATACTTTAGATCAGGGTTTGGTGAACTTTCTATAAAGGGCTGGAAAGTAAGTATTTCCAACGTTACAGGCAACTTGGTCTCTGACATTGTGGGAAAGCCCCCATAGACAATGTGCAAACAAATGGGCATGGCTTTATTCCAGTAAAACTTTATTTATGGGTACTGAAATAGGAATTTCATATAATTTTCACATGTCACAACGTATTCCTTTTGTATTGTATTGCAAAAAACTTTAAAATTTGCAAAATTACTTAGTTTAAAATAAAAATTTAGAAAAACTTTTCAAGGCTCATATATAATTAATGTTATTGTACAAAGTAACTAATTTATAAAGGAAATGAGACACTGCTACATTCAAAATAAAATTTTCAGAAGAGGAAAATACTGTAGTAGCTTAACAGCTATTAGATAACTTTTCCAATAGTTTTTGACTTATAGGAAATCTATTGATCACTTATTCTTTGGAGGGGGTGGGGGGACTTAAAACAACAGACATTTATTCTCTCACAGCTCTGGAGACCAAAAGTCTGAAATGAAGGCAGGCCTTTGTGCCTTCTGAAGGTCTAGAGAAGAATACTTCCTGTCTCTTCCAGGTCCTGGTGACTCCAGCATCCCTGGGCTTTTGCCACATCATTCCCATCTCTGCCTTTGTTGTTTATCTTCACATGGCCTTCTCTTCTACCACCATTTGTTCTTCACTTATTTTTTGCATATGAATATTTTGATGCTTCTATCCTTCAAGGCACAGGCTCTATCTTATCCAGCTTTTGGTAACTAGTGTCTGGTGCATAGTAGGCCCTTAAAATATACCTGTTGAATGAGATAAAACTTGACTAATTCAGCTTATGGCTATGCTTCTAAAATTTAATATTTAGGGGAATTGAAAAAAATTACTTATAAATATGGAATTTAAAAAGCTTTTCATTTGGAATCTGAAGATAAAATGCCTACTTTTGAATTAAAATGTTAGTTGGCTTATCATGTGTTCTAAAGTATGAAATAGGAAAAGCTGCTTTTTTTTTGTTTATTTTCTTATATAGTTCACAGAACTTTCTAGGAAAATTCCAGCTTAAGATAGTTCAAATGATCAATGACAGCTACATTTACCATAGTAGGCTTTTGCCCCTGAAATATTTTTTTTTCAAACCTCATGTGAATATTCAGGTTGCCTGATAAGTTTAATTTTAAGACAGATTATTAAAATTATTATTTCCATTTTTCCCCCTAAATGTATGTCATAATTTAGTGTTTAAATGTTTTATATTTTAAATTTTATTTTAGCCTTGGGCCCCTGAATACATTTTAAAAAATAAAGTAATAAGTAGGCTGACCAAATTCTTATTACCAAAAGAACTTCTACTTTCAACTCAAAGATAGGTTCCAAAAGCTCACATTAACCTCTTTTCTACTCACTTTTACTTAGAACTTCCTCACACTATTACTCTATTTTTTCCATAAACATCAATATATAGCTTGTATATATGCCTTGTGACTGAAAGTGCACAAAGCAAATAAATCCCCAATGGATTAATTTGATTATGGAGCATACTTGGACCAAATCATTAATATAGTTAGGCACTATGTATTTCCCTAATTTGGTTAATTCAGAGACTACAATATCTAACTACAATGAGATCCAGCATTTTATTCATTGTATTAAGAGTTTATAAAACTGGTGAAATCAAAGCAAAGAGGTAGTTATCCTAGCATTTTGTAATCGGGCATTTTCCTGCCAAATTGCGTGCTTCACTGTGTGGTAGCGTTGGAAACACTTTCCTTTGTGCAAGGATACATTACAAAGCTTGCACATGTACCACGTTTCACTGCGTAGTTTATGAGCGGCACACACATGACAATGACGTAAAACATTTTTATTTTTGCCGGTTCCAACTAGAGGTTCCAATGTATGTTTCCTCATGTCCATTGACAGTCTCCCTGGTGGATCCGATTTTATTCGTTTCCCGAAAAAAATGTGCTAGTAACAATAGAGCTAAGTTTTTATGCAATAAAATTTTATTAGCTAGAAAGACAATCACTATAAAATGAGCTCATTATGTAAAAGTAATAACGTTGAAACACAAATGTGATTTTTATTTATTTATTTATTTATTTATTTATTTATTTATTTATTCATGCATTTATTTAGCATAAATAGTGAGTTCCTGATATTTTATAGTAAGTTTGAAGACTTAGCACATATATCAAAACTTATTATAGCCCTGGCCATGTGGCTGAGTTGGTTGAAGTGTCATCCTGTATGCCTAAAGGTGGCCAGTTCGACTTGGGGTGCATGAGCTGCAACCCATCCATTTTTCTCTCTCCCTTCCTCTCTCTAAGCATGTCCTTGGATGAGGATTAAAAAAAGATTATTATGCATTCTAATTATTTTCCTTTATTGGAAAGTTCACGTTAATATTTTTAATGATGCAATTTTTCTTGTTAGAGTGCAAATGTACTCTAAAATCTATAAAGTTTTCCCCCTCTTACTCTACTTAATAACACTTTGTAATTGGGCATTTTCCCGCCAAATCGCGTCGTAACAGGAAGAAAGAAATCCAATAATGGTCTGACTTTGCAAAGTCTATCTGAGTTGTCTTGCACATTTTCGTTGTTGAAATGCCAGGCCCTCCATATTTGATGGAATCTGTCTCTACTCATCGTTTTTGGAAAAAACTCGTCTCCCGCCCTTTGGTATAAAAAGCGATACGATGAGTTTACTTGTTTCCCGCAAATTAATAAAGGAGCCCACAATTTTTATTGATTTTATGGGGGTAGAAACATAATTTTCCTTCCACCATTAGAAATTCTTCTGGTTGGACTAGTCAAATTAACATGACAGATTAACAGGAGAAAATGAACAAATTTAACGTGTGTGTACATATGGGAGTTCTGTAGGAATGTCAGGGCCCAGGACATACAGGGCATTTGAAGGTTATAGGTATGTCATCATTAACAAAGGGAAAAGGAGGCAGTAGTGGTCTGGGACTTAAAAACTCAGGAAGGCAATTTGCATGGAGATGGAAAAGCAAATGTTTTGGTAAACAAATGTTTGCTAGGTCATCTTTAAAAGTGGGGCACAGGGAACTTGGATCCAGTGGGCCTTGCTAGGTTTTTCCCTATCATACACACGTTGATATTAAACCATAGTTATCTATGATGATAGCTTCCTTCCTGGGTCAGGTCCTCTAATTCCTTTAGGCAGTAAAGGGAAGGTCAGAGGATTCTCCCGAGTCTTGTTTCTTAAAATTAACCAACCTAAAGTAATCAATATCCCAAAGAGGCATATTTTGGGGTGACACACTTTGCTTCCCCTCAATTTATGAAACTGAGTAAAGAAGTCACCTCACATAATAAAATAAACTTTTCTAAACTCAACAATGTAATTCCTTGATAGCAAAAATTATTTAGTGTATTTTTTTAATTGACAAATATGTCCTATGAAATGTAAATATAATAAGATCATTAGATTTAGAACTGAAAATTGGATTCAATTCTTGAACAAGTTTTTGCTGATTCAGTGGTTTCTGCTGCTACCAGAACAATTCTTGTGTTTCCTGGGTCACACTCTGTCACTCCAGTCACCATTAAGAGTAGAGTCAGATTTTGGGATGAGGAAACACAAATAAGTTATTATTTTAAAAAATGAGGCACCAAACCTGCTGTTAATGAAAATTTGATCAAAGTTTATTCGTTTGAAAGAGAAATCAGCTAGAAATAGGATAAATTATTTAGATAAACATTTATGCTTTTAAAATTAGGAGCTCTTACTTCATAGTTAGCAATATTCCAAGCTTTAGAGATGTGCACCTCAAATTATAGTCTGCCAATCACCTGCCCTAAAAATATATTTGAATATATGCATCTTAATTATTAAATTAATATCTTGATTTAGTAATAATTTTGTATCACATTAAATATGCAGATTCCTAGACCCACTGTATGCCTACTAAATCAGAATCTCTGAAAGAGAGCAACCACATCTTATTATTTATTTTATTTTTGTTTTTTGCATTTCAGGTTATTTCTTTTGTCTTATTAAAACCTGAGAACCATTAGGTCAGTCTTAGGAAAATGAGTTTAAATTGTCCAAATACTACTTCTCAACCTTAATTAAAGATTGGAAAACTACATATTTGAAAACAAAAACAGGATTCTACCAAATAATCATAAAATGTAGGATATGGAGGTGATTTCATCATCTTCCAGCTTTATTAAACTTCTTTTTCCTAACATCCTTCTTTAAACCTTTGAGTGAATGGAAGAAAATTTTGAAATTCCACTACTTTTCAGTAAATTAACAATAGAAACATAGATATAGTTAGTTCAGTTGCCACAAAATTCAAAATTTCTTCTTAAATAGTTCCTGAAATCAGCAGTCTTGCCTCCCACTGTCTTCTAACATTTACTAAACACTTTCCATGTGCCAGGGGTTATACATATTATCTCACTGAATTTTTCAAACAATTCTAGAAATATTCCACATATAAGGCCCAGTAGATTTAGAAAGATTAAAGTGTACGTACTAGGTGACCCAGCTAATTACCTAATGAAGTCAGGATGTGAACTTAGATCTAAATCTAAAACTCTATTCTTAAACAGTACATTATAATATCCAAAAAGCTAGAATGGAATTGGTGAATTACATAATTTTACTTCATTTTGTATATAGATTTTAATATTGTCTTCTCTCCAAAATTTATTTTGTTTTGATACAAGCATTATAAATAACATCATTTAAGTAAGCATTAAACTCAGTTCCTAAAAGTGTCAGAAACATGCCCTCACATTACTGATTTGCTTAAGTCTCTGTAACAAGCTACTTGCCTCTGGGTGAGGTAGGGGAAAACATTGTTATAGGTTAACGAGGTTTTTAAAATTCTAAATGCCTAGCTGAAGAGTTAAAGGTGTGGTCAGCCAAAGTATACTAGTAGCCAAACATTGTCAGTTGCACAAAATTTGACCCCCACTGTATTTCATATCCTGATTTGTTCCATCAGGTAGTAGCCATCACCCTCATTGTTTCCTCCAATCGACTGAGCCAGGCTTTCTGTTGAGTTTTTGCATCTCCTCTTCTTACCTTACTAACTTCCTGCCCTCAGCTGCATTCCAGGCTCCGTCAGTTTAGTGCTCCTCTCAGTGCCAGCCACACCCTTCTTGATGTCCATCTGTGATCACCAATCCTAGTTTATCGTTCAGGTCATCTGTTTCTCTATGTTTAGTCTTATTCTCTTTCTTAGGGCTGAAGGAAGAGTTAGAAACACCTAACAGATGGTTCTTCAAGTTCATGTTTGACACTTTGTGTATATAATTCTTGGATTTTCCTAGTGCAGTATTTCTCACATTAAAAAAAACACACACTTTTATTAGTGAATACTAATTTCCAAATGAAATCTTCCATAGAATTGTGATATATATAAATAAAAATAACAATAAAACAAGATTGTTTTATTGTTACTACAAAGCTATGGTAAGCCTCCTGACCCCACATGAGGGCTAAAGTGAAAATACAATATATATGTGTGCTGTGTTCTTGTTCCTTACATGCTTGCATTTTTTACAATGTTGTGGTTCTGAAATTGAGATGCTTCTTACAATTGACTAGGGGCCCAGTGCACAAAAATTTGTGCACTTGTGGGGGTCTCTCAGCCTGGCCCGTGCTCTCTTGCAGTCTGGGACCCCTCGGGGGATGTCCACCTGCTGGCGTGCCTGGCCAGCCTGGGTGAAGGGCTGAGGGCTGTTTGCAGGCTTGCCAAGCCCCCCAGTGGGAACCCTCACCTCATTGGGGTGTGGCCAGCCTGAGTGAGAGGCTGAGGGCCAATTTTGGGCTGCCCACAGTCCCTTCAGGGTTCGGGTCTCTACTGGGGTACCTGGCCAGCCTGGGTGAGGGGCTGAGGCTGCCCACAGCTCCCTTTGACCCAACGTCCCAGAGAGGCTGGCTGGAATCAGGTTTCTGAGGTTTATTTATCTTCTATAATTGAAGCTTTGTTACCTTGAGCGGAGGCCTAGACAGGTAACGAAGCCTCCTGTTTGTTTCAGCTCCGTGGCCTCTATAATTGAAACTTTGTTGCCTTGAGCAGAGGCCCAGTCAGCCTAGGCAGGCAGTTGCAATGGAAGCCTCCTGTTTGCTCTAGCTCTGTGGCTGCCAGCCTCCATCTTGGCTGGGTTAATTTGCATACAGCCGCTCTGATTGGCTGGTGGGCATGGCTTGGCTGGTGGGCATGGCTTAGGTGTCTCAGAGTGATGGTTAATTTGGATATTACTCTTTTATTAGAGTAGATGTAAAAAGTAATTTGTCAGGGAGCAAGTTCTAGTTGCTAAATGGCATGTTGTCCTATTCATGAATTCTTAATTAAAACCAATTGGAGCTTCAAAGAAAGAAACTTGTCAGCTTAGACTCAGGAATAAATTGTAGTATGGGATTTAGCAATGCATAGACAGCATATATTTCTTTGACCTCAACTAAATTATTTGCATTGGTTGCACTTCATAATTTCATTCTTTTTTTCAAAAATATATTTTTGTTGATTTCAGAGAGGAAAGGAGAGGGAGAGAGAGATTGAAACATCAATGATGAGAGAGAATCATTGATCAGCTGCCTCTTGCATGCCCCCTACTGGGGATCAAGCCCACAACCTAGGCTTGTGCCCTTGACTGGAATCGAACCCGGGATCCTTCAGTCCTCAGGCTGATGCTCTATCCACTGAGCTAAACTGGCTAGGGCTCCACAATTGCTTGAGAAAGATTACTCTGTGATCTAGTTTTGAAAGAAGTGGTTAATATTTACTCAGAAGTTTGGGATACCAAGTGCTGTAATTCAAGTAGAAGTTGCCCAAGCTCAGCACTTCACTGTGCTTTGAAATTATACTGCCTATCCTACAGTTGAAGTTGTTAAGAATGTAGCTTGTCACTGTAACCCTACTTGTAGCTGTGAATAGTTAAGAGTGATTCAAAAGAATATTTTTACCTCAATGTGAAGAAGGCTTAGAATAAAACTTTAATTATGATACTGATGTAGAAACTGGCAGATAATTATACGAATAGGAATATAATACTGAAAATTTCCTTAAAAAACTATGTATATTTAATGTAATATTTCTTTTTGGAAAGGCTATTATTAAATTGATGATCAGTCTTATAATCAGTGTCACCTTATTGTTGAGCAAGCATGGTAAAGTATTGTAAAACCATGATAATATCACACATGGCTGGTTATTTTCTGGGGATTATACAACTCTCTGTTATATTGGATGAAACCTTGTATGAGCAGGCATGCCAGAGATATTATCTGAGCTTGGCTCACATGTGCTTATAGTGACACACTTATGTGGTACAGAAATAATTAACGGCAGATTGCAATATGTTTAAATATGTGCAAAGAGATGTCAGGCGAAGTTCTCTACATAGTGGACACTAAATGGTTTAGTCTGGCAGTCCAAGCTAATGTTTGGATGAATCCATCGTGCTAAAATTTTCATATTTGAGGATGTATGATTTTTTTACTCATGTTTTTAAAATTGTAAGACATACTTAAGAATATTAATACTTTAAAAAGTTGGTGAACTCCTTGATGTATTTTTGGGAAACACTATGTGCTGGAGCCCACAGTGTGCCAACCACTGAATTAGTTTCCCCCATATTGATTGTTCTTGATCTCCCCTGGAGTTCCTCATGTCATCCATTCTATACCCTAAGAAAATAATCTCACATTCTACTTTATCTCTGTCCTCAGTGTCGCTTAGGTAGCAATATATAGTGGAAGACATATGTACTTTAGGATCAGACAGACCTGGCTGGAATCTTCACTCTGTGACTTAATAACAATGCGATCTTAGGCAATTTACTTTAACTTTTTGATAATGTTATATTCATCGCTATAATGAATTATCCTCATCTTAACACAACTCAACATTATTATGATATCTAACATTCATTGATATTTAATATGGTTATTTGTCAGGATTCTCCACAGCAACAAAACCTAAAGGAAATGTTTATGTCTATATATCTATATCTATATCTATATCTATATCTATATCTATATCTATATCTATATCTATATCTATATCTATATCATCTACACCTGTGTCTATATCTCTATAATCTATATATTTATCCATCTATAGCTATTGATATTCCTATTTATCATAAGGAATAGGCTCACGTGATTAGGTAGGCTGGCAGGTCCCCATTTTCAGGGTAGGTTAGTATGCTGGAGACTCAGGAGAACTGATGTTCCAGCATGATTCTGAAGGCAGTCTACCAGAGAATTCTCTCTTATTTGAGGTCGGTCTTTTTGTTCTATGAGGGCCATCACTGATTGAATGAGGCTCACCCACATTATGGAGGCAAATCTGCTTTACTCAAGTTCTACTAATTTAAATTTAAATCTCACTGAAAAACACCCATAATAGTAAGGGTCTTCAGTAGCAGAATGAGATATGGAAGCATTTGAAACTATGAAATATAAACATGTAGGGGGTTACTCTAACTTATGAAGCCTTTTAAAAGCTATGTGTACCTCATTTACAATGGTACATAAATGACATGGAGGCAATGGGCAGTACAGCAAATAACATGAGAGGAGAACTGTCAAAGAGGGTCAAAATAAAGAGACTGTTTGCTCTTGAATAGATTGAAGAATGACTCTCCATTTATGAAATGTTGGTCATCTCCACTATGAATAAATAAAATGAAGATCAGACATTAGGAAGAATGTTCGCTAGTGAACATTTTATTGAGAATGAAATAATCTTGATTGGAAGCTTTAAGATTATCAGCTTTAAGTTATGACTCAGAAAAGGGACACTTTAAGTTATGACTCAGAAAAGGGACATAAGTGTTATTAAAGAATGGTCTCTGAGAAGTATACACACCCTCATATTTGCCTTGCATTTAGCATAGACTTGAAAAATGTTTTGACTTTTTTTTCTGGCTTTTAATACATTTGACCAGAAGGAATGGCTGAGCAGCACATTATCATATCATTGTCCTCACATGTAAACATGCATGCTTGGGTAATTAATTAGCACATTAATTTATTCAGTTTTTATGCTCTTCCATGCACTGCACAGGACAATGGAGATACAAAGACCTATCTTATATTTACATCGCCCTCAAGAAATTAGTCTTATGAGGGGAATACACTAGTAAACAAAGTGTAATGTGGTAACATCAATTTAACAATTTAAGATGTAATGGAGTGAAGATTATGTGCTATGTTCTGTGGTAGGTTCAGGGGATAAAGCAGTTAAAAAAATCTGTAAGGTGTTTGCCCTGGGGGAACTTACAGTCTAGTGGGTTTGGTGACAGAAGGGATTGACAGACAAGTAAACAGACAAGTCATAGTCACAGCTCAGGTGGATGAAGTATAGGAGAGAATGGAGCACCTAGAAGGAAAATTAAGCCAAGATTGTAGAGACTCACATACATAATTTATGTGAAACTATTTTAATGCATCTGAGGTTGCTTAGAAACAGAGTTCAGGTTTTATCTCGAAGAAGTTATTAATTTTTCTTCAGTGTGACCTGGCACCTGGTTGGTATTGGTACAAAACCAAAAATTTTGCTGCCAGATCATGATAATAGGAGAATTCTTTGAAAAGTTAAGAGCCACCACATTATCACATGTTCCATCCCAGTGAGAGCTCCTACAGAGTTCAAAAGGAAGAGAATCTGGCTCAATGTTTTCTTTGAAGTTTATTTTCCTAAAGTGCCTATGGAAGCAAGAGATCATGACATTCTGTGGTCATGATAATTCTTAAATGTCTTTAAAAATGATTTTCACCGAATTATCATGATTTTGTTATAATTTCTGTTTTTAATGGACCTCCTTGCAAGGCCAATAATTTTGAACTTGCAAATTGCTTATGAGGATCAGTTAAAGATTCATTCATTAATTATTGTGTGTTTTGTTGCTGTGGGGAGGTTAGGGGGTGAGGGTAGGGAGCATACACAATTGGGTATTTTTGTGGACCTTTATTTACCTATATGTTGCTTATATGAAAAAAATAAAGATTAAGTGAAGGAGATTTAAAGTAAGGCTCTTGCAGTAGAGTATTATTTCCTTGGTAAACCTTGAGCCACTAGCAATCTCCATTCCCTGCCTGTGTCATGCTCCTTTTTTTCTGGCATTCACAGGGGGGATGAGTGAGGGTTAAGGTACTGCTCTCCTCCCTGATCCTTCTTAGGGGTTTTACTTAGGGGTTAGTGTCTCTCAGTAATATAAAGGCTCCAATAAAAGGAAAAAATAGCATTAACGTTGCTCCACAACCTCAGGAATAGGATCAGAAACTTAAATATTGAGTCATACAAGGTGTCTACATACATGCGCTTCCCCTCACCAAAGGGGGAAGAAATAAAGATGTAAATTTAACTTTAAAGTTATAATTTGTGATCTGTTTTTCTAGAGAGTGAAATAATAACAATGGAAAATAAAAAGGATTAAAATGTAACCAATAACCAAATTCCATATAGAGGTAGAAGATGGGAAATTGTCTGGGTTGGGAGGTCTGACAGAGCTGTTGACTCCCCTGAGAAGTAACCCTGAGTCACACTGTGTGGAGCAGTATAACAGAGCAGGGAGCACACACAAACCAGTGAAGAGAAAGCTGAGATAGGTGAGAAAAGTATGGATTTGACTGATAACCTGGTAGCTGATGCCAAGAAGAAGTGCTGAAACCAACTTTATCGTGATCGAGTTTACAGAATCATCAGCTTTGTCTTTCTGAAGCAACGTGTGCCAGTGTCACCCTGGAGCTATTTAATCTCTTCATCTGAAAACATCTCCAAGCTCCCATTATCATTCCACCTCTACAGCAAAATAAGCACATACATAAACATCTTCAAGTAACCAATGCTGGGAGAAATTATACCGTATATATTTTTTTTAACTTTGGGAAAAGTTGCCTCAAGGCTGCTGTTGGACAGCAGGTGTCAGAGAGGATTTAATAAGTAGAGAGACTTTTTGCACACTTAGCGAGGCAAGTGTAAGTCATTTGGATGTTGAAGGTCATGAGAGTCTAGCACGTGCTTTGCCTATGGTGGCTCATACCAAACAGGGCCCTGACGCCACAGCTCAGAGCTTCTCAGATTTCTGTCTCCATAAGAGCAGTGTCATCTTCACACTGCCAGAAACTCTCTCTGCTGGAAAAAAAAATCAAGTAGCTTTGATTCCACATGTGGAATTAACTCTAGAATGAAAACCATGGTTCCAAAAGGATGTGATTATTTTATTGCCAAAGAATAGAGAAGCCCATAAGAGAGTATTTACTTTGGGTCCTAGTGGTGGTGGTAGAATAAACCAGGTGTACAAAGAGCTTCAATAAGGGATTCCAAGTTCTGGCGAAAGGAAGGGAATACCAAATAAGTGGGATAATTATAAAACAAATACCAGCAAAGTTAAATCAATATATTATGTGGGAGATATCCTTGTATCACTCATGTGAAGTATGTTTTGTTCCTGCCTTAGAAGAGGCCCAACTTGTTTTCCTTCTCAGCTACCACTGGCCATGCTTCAAACTGCCTGTTCTCTAGTGTGTGATTGTCTTTAGTAACAGTAATAGTGTTGAGGGCTGACAATCACACAAGTTTCTCTCTGTGAGCTTTTACAAATGCCAGCCAGTAACCCAGTGGCGTATCTACTGTAAAGTCTTAAGGCCAGTCCATTTCCCCTCTTCCTTATTTTCTTGGTTTCAAATATATTTCCTATTGCCAATGGAAATAAAAATCAGAAATCTGAGAGCCACGGTATCGCTTGTCTTTCTGGTTTGTAGAGAGCTCCTAAAAATTAACTCATACGGGATACAACAATTTTATAGGGAAGTTAATTCTATTTTTTTAGTCATTTGTTTCAGCTACTATTAGTTTTGTTCCTTTTATTACTGGCGTCATGCCTAGATAGAATAAAAGTCAAACTGAAACCATGGAGCAACACTGAGGCTGCTTCTCTACAGTACACGGGTGTGGGTTATCTATCACCATGCTTTGTTTCTTCTCTGGTATCTGTCAAGATGGGTAGGATATTTTGCAGAATTGCTTGTTGTCTCTCATTTGGTTGAGTTCCTGAAATCCAAGTCATGTGAATGAATTAGGTATACCTGTTAGAAGTGGCCTTTCCATGCCAGTTCCAGTTTCTTTACAATGCTATCACCATTACCACTTTTTCTGTATTCATAGTGGTTCCAGAAATTGTTTTGCTTCTGGGAACAGGAAGTAAACAATTTACACAACTCCCTGTTGCATGTCATCAATCTATGGGCTATTCAATCTTAATCACTTCTAGTAGCCACCCAGGCACTAACATATCTGAAAGGGCTTAGAGTATCAAAGTCAGCATAATAAGAATTAATATTTTATCTGTTCCAAGAGTGAAAAATCAACATTTGGGAAAATTTTCCAAATTGATGTTGACAGTTATTTTCTGTATGTTGGCTTCCTTCCCTCCTCCCTCCCTTCCTCCCTTCCTCCTTCCCTCCTTCTCTTCCTTTTCCTTCCTTCCTTCCTTCCTTCCTTCCTTCCTTCCTTCCTTCCTTCCTTCCTTGAGAGGTAACAAGTATTTATTTGGGATCAAAGAATTGAAATTTGAGAACACAGAATCAGGCAGAAACCCAAATAGTGTCCTAATTACAAGATGGAAGCCAGGGATTTTATGAGAAAAGGAAAGGAAAATTTACATGAAAAGAAGAAAGAATTCCTATTAGTGCTAACAAGCTGAGCTACTCTTGAGTCTGTATGATGGGTTACTGATTCTCTCTTCTGATAGAGCCCATGATTAGTCCTTTGGTCAGGATGTCTGCTTTCCTGCTGAATTTATAAACAATTAATGATCCTGTGCACAGTTTCGTGCACATTGAAAGGAAATTAACTAGAAGGTGGCCAGAGGGGTGGGACTGGATGAGACGGGCTAGACATACACTGGAGCCAACCTCCTGCAGAGTGAGTGGTGTCTCCCCAGCAGGTGGGGTTCCTCAGCCTGGCCTGCAGGGATCGGGCAGAAACCAGCTCTCTGACATCCCCCGAGGGGTCCCAGAGTGCAAGAGGGCACTCTACAAAGTTATTGTCGTACAGGGTGTGGAATGCAAATGCAAGTGTACAGTAAACCAGAATTGGGGCCGACAATGCCCCAGCAACAATATAACCCACAACGGAAGGTGGAATCATGCAGCCCCATGAGGAGCCAAGCTCTCTCCTCTCTGGTTTTTGGGTACATCACCTGAGAACCACTGCTTCCAAGTCACTGCAGCTGGCAGCTTCTGCATTGAGCGTCTGCCCCAAGGTAGTCAGTGTGTATCATAGCGACTGGTCAGATGGGTGGAGGGATGCTAAGCATATTAGCCTTTTATATATATAGATTTTATACACACACACACACACACACACACACACACTAGAGGCCTGGTGCACAAAATTTGTGCACCGGGGGTGTGTATCCCTCAACCCAGCCTGCACCCTCTCCAATCTGGGACCCCTCGGGAATTGTCTGACTGCTAAACTGGCAGTTGTACATCCCTCTTACAATCTGAAACTGCTGGCTCCCAACTGCTCGTCTGCCTGCCTGCCTGATTGCCCCTAACCATTTCTGCCTGCCAGCCTGATCACTCCCTAACCACTCCCCTGCCAGCCTGATCGATGCCTAACTGCTCCCCTGCCTCCAACTTCTCTCCCCTTCTGGCCTGGTTTCCCACAATTGCCTCCCCTGCCAGCCATCTTGTGGCTGTGGGCGCATTCTTTGAGGGTGTGACAGTCAATTAGCATATTCCCTCCTGATTGCCTGTGTATGCTGCCATCTTTGAGGGTGGAGCAGTCAGTTAGCATATTTCTGATTTATTAGATAGGATTATTTGTAAAACAATGTTTTTCAGCCCAGTCCAACGTCTGGCCCAGTCAAAAGACTCAAGAAACAAGACATGCAAGATGTTTATGTCACTTGTCATAACTATGACTATGTTATTTCATGAAACATTGTCACAGTTCATTTTAACTCACACTTCCCACCTTCACATCTCCCACATCTACACTTCCTCTGTTAGGTTTCATGTAATTTGAGAGGTTTCAGCTCTGGAATTGGCTAACTAGCTACCTCTTTCCTATATAAACTCCAATTTCTCCTCTAAAATGGGCAACAATGTTCAAAAATAATAATGATGGAAAAGTTCTCTGACAAATTAAAGCACTATAGAAACATGGTAGGTTATTCTAGATATCCATATCTTACCTGTCATTGAAAATGTAAGTAAAACTAGAAAAACTATTTTTAATGTATGATAGCTATGTACTTATTACCATTTCATTATTCACATATTTGATTTTTATTCTACTTAAAGAAGAACCTTTAACATTTCTTGTAACATTGGGTTAATGATGATGAACTCCTTTACCTTTTCTTTGTCTGGTAAACTCTTTATCTCTCCTTAGATTCTAAATGAAAGCTTTGCCAGGTAGAGTAATCTTGGTGTAGGTCCTTGCATTTAATTACTTTATTTCATGCAATCCCTTCTGGTCTGCAAAGTTTCTGTTGAGAAATCATCTGACAGTCTTATGGGATCTCCTTATAGGTGTAAGTAATTGCTTTTTTCTTTGTCTTTAACCTTTGGCATTTTAATTATGATAGGTGTTGGTGTGGGTCTCTTTGGGTTCATCATGTTTGAGACTGTGCTTCCTGGACTTGTATGTTTATTTCCCTCACCAGCATTGGGAAGTTTTCAGTCATTGTTTTTTCAAATCAGTTTCCAATTTTTTGTTCTCTCTCTTTTCTCCTACCCACATCCCCATGATGTGAATATTGGTATGCTTGAAGCTGTCCCAAAGGCTGCTTATATTTGTCTTAATTTTTGGATTATTTTTTCTTTTTGCTATTCTCTTTAAATGTTTTCTGCTTCCTTATCTTTCATATTGCTGGTTTGACCCTCTGCTTCATGTACTTTATTGTTGGTTTCCTGTAATGTATCCTTCATTTCAGTTACTGTATTTTTTCTGACTTTTTAAAAAATGTTTTCTGTCTTCATTTTTATGTTTCCTATCTCTTTGTTGAAGATCTCACTAAGTTCATCTACTCTTCTCCTAAGTTCACTAGCATCCTTATAACCAGTGTTTTGAATTCTGCATCTGGTGGATTGCTTGTCTCCATTTTATTTAGTTCTTTATCTGGAGTTTTGTTCTTTCATTTGAGACATGTTTCTTTGCCTTCTCATATTGGCTGCCTTCCTGGGCATGTTTCTACATATTATGTGAAGTTGCTATGTCTCCTAGTCTTGGTAGAGTAGCCTTATGTAGTAAGTGTCCTGTAGGGCCCAGTGACACAAGTGTCCAGACTCACCCAAGCTGGGTATTCCAGGTGCATCTCCTGGTGAATTGTGTGGACCCTCTGATTGTAGTTGAGCCTTGGTTGCTATTGGCACCTCAAGGGGAGAGATTTACCCTCAGGCCAATCAACTGCATGGACTGACAACCATAGCAGAGAATCTGCTGTACAGGGGCCAACCCCATAGAGCAAGACTTGCTTCAGTGGAGCTCTGGCGCCTGCTGAGTCTGCCTCTTGAGTGTGTCAATTGTGGAGGTAGTTGGATCGTGCTTCAGCATGGTCTGAAAGCCGTCCACTGGATGTGCTGGCTTGGGGGCCTCCCAGGAGGTGCAGGCCAAGGTCAGCTACTTCCTGATCCCTGCCCAGGGCTACTTGACATGAGCTACAAAGCAATATGTTGATGACTGATGCTTGTGCTGGACTTAGAGGTGCCCAGGAGAAGTCAAGCTGCAAACTAATGCTGGCTGCCACTATGCTGGGCCTAGGGCCACGTAGCAAGATATATGGAGCATGCTGAGGCCAGCTGCTGTTTGCTTGGGATTTGTGAACCTTTGAGAGATTTTAGGAAAGTGAGCAGCATGAGCCAAGATAGGTCATTTGTATGGAAGAGCCACTGGAAATGGCTTGGGTAAACCCGAAGTTGGTGGGGAAGGGTCACAGGGAATCAAAAGGATGGCAAACAGTGTGAGGCAGGTTGATGGATGCTCAGATATTGTGCCTACCTGCCAGCTCTGTGGTAGGAGGGCTCAGCAAAGGAACAATGGCCTCTACCAACACTTCTACCTGAGAGAAAGTTGCCCCACTAGCCCGACAATTTAATTCTCTCAAGCCCCTGTGCTAGAGCCCAGAATGAGTAAGTCTGTGTGCTGGCCCTTTAAGAGGAATGCCTGAGAACCAGGAGCTTTCTGTCTCACTCAGCCACAATCCCTAATGATGTTTACAGCCAGAAGTTATGGGTTCTTCTTGTCCCAGCACTAGAACCCTGGGCTGGGGGCCTGGTATGGGGGTAAGACCCCTTGCTTCTCATGGGGGATATCTGCAGTTGAGATCTCTCTCCTGATTTTTTTTTCAATATATTTTATTGATTTTTTTCACAGAGAGGAAGGGAGAGTGATAGAGTTAGAGACATCAATGAGAGAGAAACATTGATCAGCTGCCTACTGCACACTTCCCACTGGGGATGCGCCTGCAACCAAGGTACATACCTTGACCGGAATCGAACTCAGGACCCTTGAGTCCGCAGGCCGATGCTCTATCCACTGAGCCAAACCGGTTAGGGCTCTTCTGATTTTTAAATGTCACACATGGGTGTGAAACCTGCTGTTCTGTGCTAAGCTCCTCCCACAAGTGCTGATGTGGCTTCTTCTTTATATTCTTAGTTGTAAGACTTCTGTTCAGCTAAATTTCAGGTGATTCTGAATGATGGTTGTTCTTTAGTTTAGTGGTAGTATTGATGTGGATGTGGGAGAATGCAATTACCACATTGACCTACACTACCATCTTGACCAGAAGCCTTTTTATTGTTTCTGCTGAGGTATAATTCACATACCAAAAATTCACCCATTTAAAGTATATGATTAAATGGTTTTTAATATATTCATAGAGATGTGTAACTGTCTGCAATCAATTTTGGAATACTTTATCATCCCCCCAAAAACCCAATCATTCCCCATTCCCTTTCCTTCCCCTGTCCTGGGCAAATACTCATCTACTTTCTGTCTCTATAGATTAGCCTATTCTGAATATTTCATATAAATGGAACAGTGACTGGCTTTTTTCATGTTTTCAAGATTCATCCATGTTATGGCATGAATTTGTACACCATTCCATTTTGTCACTGAACTAGAGGCCCGGGTGCAAGAAATTTGTGCACTGATGTGGTCCCTAGGCCTGGCTGGCAATCAGGGTTGATCAGGTTCCCTGCCTTCTCGTCTCCCCCTCTCCTTCCCTCACTGCCTACATCCATTGCCATCCACCCTCCATTCCCTGTCCCAGCCTGGGGCCCCGCCAGTGGAGAGACTGAGAGGTTGGCCAGCAGGCCCCAATTGGGCCATTGGGGCCTGCTGGCCCTGGGGGAGGGATAGAGGGAGGAACCCAGGAGATTGGCCACCGGCCACAAGGAAGGAACTGGCCCTCGGCCCTTCTGGGAAAGGGACCACGTCTGCTGCCACCCACCCCCGGTTCCCTGTCCAAGCTCGGGGGCCTGGCCCTGATCAGGCAATCAGGGCCTGTAGGCTGAGGGCAGTTCTTGCGTTGAGCATCTGTCCCCTGGTGGTCAGTGCGCATTATAGCAACCAATCATTCCATTGTAACTCTCTCTCTCTATACAACTTTATATGTAGAGAGTTTGTAGAAATATACATTCAGCAGCTGTAGATACTTGAATTGTTTCTACTTTTTTTTACTATTATAAAAATGTTGCTTTGAACATTTTTATACAAGTTTTTATGTGGACGTACACTTTCATTTCTCTTGGGCATATGCTAAGGAGTAGAATTGTAGGGTCTTATGGTAACTTTATGTTTAAATTTTGAGGAACTTTCAGACTGTTTTCTAAAGTGGCTGTACATTTTACATTTCCACCAGCAGGGATGAGGGTTCCAATTTTTCCATACATTATTGTCTATCTTTTTTTATTATAGCTACATTAGTAGGTATGAAGTGGTATTTAATTATGATTTTGATTTGCATTTTCCTGATGGCTAATGGTGTTTATTGTCCTTCCATGTTCTTATTAGGTGTTTATCTTCTTCTTTGGAGAAACATATATTCAGATTCTTTACCTATTTTTAAATTGGGTTATTTGTCTTTTTGTTATTGAATTGTGAGTCTCTTATACAGGGTGCACACTTTGAATAATTATGAATTCCAATGAGTTAAATCTGAAAAGAAAGAAACATTGGCATTCACAATTATTCAAAGTATGTATACATTTTTGTGGATACCCTATATATTCAAGTTGTCAGATGTATTATTTTCAAAAAATTCTCCCATTCTTTCAGTCATTTTTCCACTTTCTTTGTGTCCTTTGAAGTTTAAAAGTTTTAAATTTTTGTAATGTTCAATTTATCTGGTCTCCTCGCCCCTTATTGTTGCTTGTGCTTTTGCTGTTATATCTAAGTGTACACTAGTTTAAAAAAAAATTAGTCCCAATATGACAAATATGATACAAGTGTAGGCTTTGGCATCATAATCTGGTTTTAATTCCAGCTCTGCCCTGGACAAATTATTAAACTCCCTCAGCCTTAGCTACTCACCTGTTAGGTAGAGATAATAAATAATAGGACTTACTTCTTGAATTGTTGTGGAGATCAGATGAAATAATGTATATGAAATACTTAAGAATTTAGCAGGGCTGTGGTAATTTATACTCTACTGTTAGCTATTATTGTTGTTAAAATCCCAATAATAGTAAACTCTAGTGCTCTGACAGTTAAACTGAAACCAAGTAGTTTATGTGAAGAGGTTTGCAGTGATGTACAGTTGTAATGTCTTATAGACAACATTGAATTTGGCCTCCATGAAAACCAGATACAGTAGTCATGATAGTTATTACCAGTAAGAACTGCAGCTGAGAGATTTTCTTTTCATTTTAAAGTATATTTTGTTATTATTGATAATATTACACATATCACCCATTTACCCCCCTTTCTCCCCATCCTCCCAGCCCCTACCTATCCCCACCACCACCCCAGGTCTTCACTAATTTATTGCCCTTTACAGGGACTATTGCATATAAGTATGTAAATTATTTGGTTTATCTCTTCTTGTCCCCTCAACCCCCTATTCAGGTCTTCTGTCTAGTTTTTAATTGGATTGTTTGTCTTTTGTTTAGTTGTATGAGTACTTTATATATTTTGGATATTAACCTCTTATCAGATGTAACATTGGCGAATATGTTCTTCTAGTCAGTTGGTCCCCCTTTCAATTTGATGGTGGTTTTGCTATGAGAAGCTTTTTATTTTGATGTAGTCCCATTTGTTTATTTTCTTCTTAGTTTCCTCTGCCCTAGGAGATGTATCCATAAACATATTGCTACATGAGATGTCCGAGATTTTACTGACTGTTTTCATCTAAGATTTTTATGGTTTCATTCCTTACTTTTTAGTCTTTTATCCACCTTGAGTTTATTCTTGTGTATGTTGTAAATTGGTGGTCTAATTTCATCTTTTTGCATGTGTCTGTCCAGTTTTCCCAGCTCTATTTGTTGAAGAAACTGTCTTTACTCTATTGTATGTTCTTGCCTCCTTTGTCAAATATTAATTAACCATGATGGTGTGGTCAATTTTTGGGGTCTCTGTTCTGACCCATTGGTCTATATGCCTGTTTTTGTGCCAGTACCAAGCTGTTTTGGTTATAATAGCTTTGTAGTATAGTTTGATATCTGGTATAGTGATCCCTCCTACTTCATTCTTCTTTCTCAAGATTGTTGCAGCTATTCATGGTCTTTTATGGTTCTATATCAGTTTTTGGAGTATTTGTTCTAGCTCTGTGAAGTATGCCATTGGTATTTTACTTGGGTTTGCATCAAATCTGTAGATTGCTTTGGATAATATAGACATTTTAATTAATTTTTGCAACCCATGAACATGGTATATACTTCTATTTGTTTGTGTCTTCCTTTATTTAGTTTTATAATGTACTACTAGGGGCCTGGTGCACAAAAATTTGTGCACTTGGGGTGCAGGGAGTCCCTCAGCCCAGCCTGTGCCCTCTCACAGGCTGGGACCCCTCAGTGGATGTCCTATGATGGCTCCAGTTTGCCAGGCACCTTCTGTGTGTGTGTGTGTGTGTGTGTGTGTGTGTGTGGCCACTGGGGACCTGCCCCCAGCCGCATCTGAGGCTCAGAGCAGTCCTCCTGTGTGTGTCTACCTGCTGGGGGCCTGCCCCCAGGCACACCATCAAGGCTTGGAGCAGGCACCCCCTCTATGTTGATCTCTCAGACTCTTGCCCTCCCCTGCATGTTGTTCTCTT
>PVJC01001874.1:0-64186 GCA_004026665.1 Murina feae
CCTGCTCCAAGCCTCCACGGTGTGCCTGGGGGCAGGCCCCCAGCAGGTAGACACACACAGGAGGACTGCTCCGAGCCTCAGATGCGGCTGGGGGCAGGTCCCCAGTGGTGACACACACACATACACACACACACACACACAAAAGGCGCCTGGCAGACTGGGGCCATCATAGGACATCCACTGAGGGGTCCCAGACTGTCAGAGGGCACAGGCCGGGCTGAGGGACTCCCTGCACCCCGAGTGCACAAATTTTTGTGCACCGGGCCCCTAGTGTAATAATAAAAAAAAATGAATGATTATAAAAAAAAATAAAATAAAATAAAAAAAAAGAGTGTAAGCAGACACACTGGATTTAAAAAAAGAAGAAAAAGAAATTCTCAAGAGTTGTACAAAGCTGTTTGTTTTTTGAATATATTTTTTATTGATTTCAGAGAGGAAAGGAGAGGGAAAGAGAGATAGAAACATCAACGATGAGAGAGAATTATTGATTTACTGTCTCCTGCACGCCCCACACTTGGGCTTGAGCCTATAACCCAGGCATGTACCTTGACCAGGAATTGAACCATGACCTCCTGGTTCATAGGTCAAGGCTCAACCACTGAGTCATGCGGGCCAGGCCTATTTTTTTTAAAAAAAACCTCATGCTCCTACCTATAATTCTGGCTCACATTTTGTATAATAAACAATTTAGGAGGCCCTCATAGAGCCTGCCAAATGGAGGAAGAAAAGCTACAGTAAACAACTCTGAAGGAAATGAAGGACTTTCTTCTCTGCCTTCATTACTTTTCATCTTCCAACTGGAACTAGCATCCTTCAGTGGGAGTGGGGTTTAGACTGAACACCGAAGGAGGCTAGTAGGAATGTGAGAGACAGTATTGGAAGATGGACTCCATATACCTTCAATAACAACAACAACGTCACTGGTTTTATTCCTCATATTTTCTTCTTGACATAGACATGAATACATTTACTAGTGTGTCTTCATCTGAGTTCCATCAGACTCCTTACATTTCTTGTATTATCAGAAAGAATCTATAACTGATTCATTATGGAGCCAGTTCTAAAGAACGGACAAAGGGCCAAGCATTGTGCTCTCTAAGAATTCACAGGCAATGCAAAAACTAGACACATAGACAAAATGTCCAGGAACACAAAAGTGGCAGTGACTGGATTTGGCGCAACTCCAAGCCTTTGCCCTGCTCAGCAAGCATGACCACTACTGTCTGTGTCTCCTACATCATGAGCCCACCAGACTGTCTGCTCAGAAAAGAGCTGTGCAGGGAGGCACCTCGGAGAGTCCCTAATTAGACCATGACTTATTGATGCTTTTAACTCCCAGAGGGCTTTGCACACATTAATTGCCCAGTTAAATAGACCTGATCAATAAATGAATAACAAATACTGAATTTCAAAAGGAGGATGCCTTATTATTCAATAATCATTAGTAATAGAGTACATGTAAAGGAGGTTGTCAAGTTAGGTGGCATTAATGTATCTGACACCATCTATGAATTGTGGAATTTTTTTCTTTTTTACTGTTTTAAAAAAAAGAAATATACTAGGATCATGGCTTATGGAAAGTGTGTGTTTGTGTGTATGTGTGTGTAACGTGATGCCTGTCCTAGGTACTCTTGATACTACAAAGATAAAAAAGAAAGGAGCCCACAGCATCAGGCACTATAATAGACATGTTACATAAATCATGTCATTTAATTTATTAATACATATTATATTTATCATTTCTTACCTCATTAAGCTTACTCCTTCATAACAAAATTATGAATTGTAGTATTATTTTTTTCTTGGATTTATAACCAAAAGCCCACTTTCTTTTCTACACTAGAATTATCTCCCCAAAATTTTGTGTTTAAAAACAAAATATCAATAGTATTTTACATACAAATAATTTTGTAAAAGCTCAGTTAAACAAAATTAAAGACACTTTCCTACTATAGAATATCTTAGAGGTGGTTTTAAAAAAAATGAAAAGGCATTGGAACTCTCTGAGAGAGCAATATGTATAAAATGCTAATCCAAAAGGTTAAACCAACATCCGTTAAACCTTTATTTAAAATGACTTGTTTTGGGGACACTGTCTAGGGAAAATCTTTTGTGAAGTTTTTTGTTTGTTTGTTTTTTATGTTACACTGCCCTCAGAGGTTATGGGTTCTAAAGAGTGTTGAATAAAGTCACAGATACTCATAAAGTCAGAATGTGGTCAGTGTTCTTAGAGAGATGGAGATAGAAGGCAGGGCAGTTCAGAGAGAAAAGGAAGTACCTCCAGCTGCTAGAATAAACTGCCCAGAAAATGTGACATTTGGACTCTATCATTAGTGCCATCAATTTCTTCCCTGGACTCTGCACTCCAAATCCAGTGATTAGCAACCTTAGTTGCTTAAAGAAAGTTTTGTCAGGAGCCTGTTAGGAGCTTGAAGCTTCTTAGGGATGTGGAATCTTGGGCTCCACCTTAGATCTGTGGTTTTTAAGGTAAATTGTATGCACATTAAGTTGGAGGGCACTGCTGTGGTTCAGAGGTTCTCAGCTTTGCTACAGGTTAGAATCACCTATCACCTGAAGAGCTCTTGCGAAATTTACGCAGACCAAGTAAGCCAGAGTTTCTAGGGATGGGCCCCACGCATCACTATATCACTATTTTTAAAGTGTCATCAAGATTCCGGAACGCAGCTACAGTTGAAAGACTGTGGTTTAGGTATAGGAATTACCAATAGCTCCCAATATCCTAATTCTAGACCAGTCTTCTCTCTCTCTCTCTCTCTCTCTCTCTCTCTCTCTCTCTCTCTCTCTCTCCCTCCTTCTCCCTCCCTCTCCCTCCCTCTCTCCTCTTCTTCTTCTCTACCCCTCCTCCCTTTCTCTTTAACTCTTTCTATATCCCACTCCTTTTCTTTCTCCCTTTCTCTCTAATATTAAGAGGGTCAATTTTCCAAGAAGACAAAAGAGTATTTAATGTGTACGCACTGAACAAAAGATCATCAAACTACATAAAGCAAAATCTAAAATAAATTCAAGTAGAAATAAATAAATCTACATTATAGTTGGAGAGTCCAATACTCCTCTAACAAAAGAGAAAAGATCCAGTAGGTAGATAATCATCAAGAACATAGTTGAACTCAACAACACCATCAATCACCTGGATCTAATTGACATCTATAGACTACTTCATCTGACAACAGCAGAATACACATTCTTCTTAAGCTCACATGGAACATTTACAAAGATAGATCACATTGTGAGCCACAAAGAGTATCTTAAGAAAATTTAAAGTGTAGAAATCATACAATGTCTGTCTGAGATCACAGTGGAATTAAACTAGAAATCCATAACAGAAACATAACTGGAAATTCTATAACATACAGAAGTTAACGTGCTTTTAAATAAGACGCAGGTCAAAGAGGAAATCTCAAAAGAAATTTAAGATCATTTAAACTAAATAAAAATACAAATTATCAAAATTTGTAAGAAGCAAAAAGAGTCCTTAAATACATATTTAGAAAAGAAAGAGAGATCTAAAATTCTAACTTGGGGATCTAATAAAACAAAGCCCAAAGTATGCCAAACTGAGAAAGACAAATATCACATGATCTCACTTATTTGTGGAATCTAATGAACAAAATGAATTGACCAGCAAAATAAGACCCAAAACAGGGAAGCATGAAACAGACTAACTTACCTTGATATGGGGTTGGGAGACAAGAATAAATAAAACAAAAGGCTTATATACTTATATGCATAGCTCATGTATATGGGCAATAGGGTAGTAAAGATCTGGGGGGAGGGGTTGGGAGCTGAGGGAGATGGAGGGAATGAGAAATATCTGTAATACTATCAACAATAAAAAATATATAATTAAAACATTTTAAAAGCCTAAAGTAAAGCAGAATAAAAGAAATAATAATTAGAGTACAAAAAATAAAATTGAAAATAGAAAATAAATATAATAAATGAAAGTGGGATATACCAAGAGGTTCCAAGGGAACTGAAAAGAATAATAAAAGGACATTATAAACAACTCTATGCCCACAAACTTTATAACTTAAGTGAAATGCACCAGTTCCTTGAAAGACACAACCTACCAAACTCATACAAGAAGGTATAGATAACACGCTCTCAGTAAAATAAGAATAGGGGGTAACTTTCTCAATTTGATAAAACATATTTACAAAAAACAAAACAAAAAAAACACCCAGCTAATATGATACTTAAGAATGAAAAATAAAGCTTTCAGGTGCAAAGCAAGACTGTCTCCTCTCACCATTCCTTTTCAACAGTGTAAGTCCTTTTTGACAGTTGAAATTCTTACTAATACAATAAGGCAAGAAAAATATTAGAGGTATTTTCTATCTCCGCCTCTCTAAGAACACTGACCACATTACTAATCTCTATATATAAAAGCCTAAGCGACCTTTTGACCATTCGACTGATAGCTATGATGCACACTGACAACCAGGGGGCAGACGCTCAACCCACAGGCATAGAAACATGGATCAGACTGATGAATTTCAGAGGAAAGTGGGGAGAGGAGAGGGTGAGAAAAGATTAACCAAAGATCCTATATGCATACTAGAGGCCTGGTGCATGGATTCATGCCCTGGTGGGTCCCTTGGCCTGGCCTGCAGGGATCAAGTTGAAATCAGCAGTCTGACAGCCCCCAAGGGGTTCCACATTGAGACAGGGAGCAGGCCAGGCAGAGGGACCCTACTGATGCATGAACTGTGCACTGGGCCTCTAGTCCTATATAATCCTATCTAATAAAAGAGTAATATGCAAATTAGGCATCACTCCATCACAAAGATGGCTTCCTCCATAGCCACAAGATGGTGGTACCCATAGCCACAAGATGGCAGCACCCAGTCTGGCTCAGCCCTGCCACTGAAGTGGTCAGACCTGTTAGCCAGGCAGGTGGCAGAGGAGGTGGGGGGCCCGAGGGGAGGAACAGATGATCAGAGGGGGCTGGGGGTCCTCTGCCCAGGCTAGAGGCCTTTGCCAGAAGCCTTAGGCATGGGCAAGGGCAGAGCTGGTTATCAGAGGGGCAGGGGCAGATCCGGTGATTGTAAGGGTGTGAGGTGCCCTACCCAGGCATAAGACCTGGGCCAGAGGCCTTAGGCCTGGGCAGGGGCAAGGCTGGAGATTTCAGGGGCCTGGGATCCACAGAGCCAGCAATCAGAGGGGCAGGGGTGAAGTCTGTGATCACAGGGGCCTGGGCACCATTGAAGCTGGCAAAGCAGGGGTCTGGGGGTCTTTTGCCCAGACCTGTAGCTTTGGCCAGAGGCTGCAGTGAGGCAGGGATGGAGATGGCAATCTCAGTGCCTGGGCAGGGAAGAGTCAGTGATTGGAGGGGCAGGGGCAGAGCCTGCAATCACAGGGGTCTGGGCAGGGGTGGAGCCGGTAATGCAGGGGTCTGGGCATCCCCTACCCAGGCCTGCAGCCTTAGCCAGAGACTTCCAGTGAGGCAAGGGCAGAGCTGGCAACGGCAGGGGGTAGGATCAGAGCCAGTGATCACAGAGGTCTGGGCTCTGTGGAGTTGGTGATAAGAGGGGCTTGGGAGTCTTCTGCCCAGGCCTGTAGCCTCAGCCAGAGTTTACAGGCCTAGGCAGGGGTGGAGCTGGGATTGGAGGGGCAGGGGTGAAGCCAGTGATCAAAGTGAACTACAGAGGAAACACCTTTTCTTACTGCTTATTGGCTAAGCTCCCTGTATGCCACTGGTAATATTCTTAGGAACTTGGATAATAAGAATCCCTAAAGGTAATCTAGGTTTCTTCTACCACACTCCTGGAGAAAAAAATGAAGCTCCACTGCTGGAAGGCTAAGAAATGTCATATCGTGCCCTAGCCAGTTTGGCTCAGTGCATAATGCCTCAGTCTGCTGACTGCAGGGTCTGGGTTCAATTCTGACCAATAGTATGTATCTAGATTGCAGGCTCCTCCCTGGCTGGGGCCCAGGTCAGGGCATATGCAGGAGACAACCAATCAAAGTGTTCTCACTTTGTTTTCTCTCTCTGTTTTTCCCTTCTCTTCAACATTCTTTAAAAATCAATGGAAATATATCCTCAGGTGAGGAGAAAGAAAGAAAGAAAGAAAGAAAGAAAGAAAGAAAGAAAGAAAGAAAGAAAGAAAGAAAGAAAGAAAGAAAGATCATATCCTATGAAAGACACATCTTGAAAATGCCCAAAGAAAGTTGTCATTTCTTCATGGTGAAGGGACTGGAGTCCATGTTGATGAAAACACCTTGGTGGCTGTGGTGACTGGCAGTGGTTGCAGCAGCATGGTGATGGGGCTGGTGGTTTTCCCTGATTAGCCTTGTCCCCTCCCACAAAGTGAGGCCAGACTGTGGCTTAGGCCCACTCCCCAAGGGGAGCAGGAAGTGTGCCTAAGCCATCACTAGGACATGCCCTGAGGGCTCCCAGTATGTGAGAGGGAGCAGGCTGGGCTGAGGAATCTCCCCCCACCCAGTGCACGCATTTCATGCACTGGGCCCCTAGTTGTTACAGAAGACTGGAGAAGAACCAAGCAATGCTTAGAGAGATGGAGTTACACTTTATTATTATTACGCGTGGGCTGAGAGAAAACTGTATTTCTAATTCTGGGCCCCAACGTGGAGGACCTTTCTCTATTTCTATCTTTTTATCATCTTTGTCTGCAAAATATGGGGTTTTTCCAGTCCTTTTTGCAAGTTCTTAAAGAGTCCTATGTGCTGGGTGGGGCTTTGAGACCAGACAAAGGCTTGGTCTGGTGCCAGCACTGATAAGTTTGTCCGGGGAAGGTTTATGGCCTCTCTGGAATGGGAGTAGTTTTATTTTCCTTATTATTTAAGGAAGCAAGCTTTTACAGAAGCCAAAATATCAGGGTTAAAATTTCAAACAGCAGTTTTTATATAAGACAGATGCTTCAGTATGATCCATTTATTCTGGGCCCTGGCTCTGTGGTAAACTTCACTGTGCAAAGGGAAAGAGACTGGAGAAGAGACCGGAGGAGGTAGATGTTAAAAAATAAAGGCCAACAGGTGAAATGCAGCAGGCAACTGCTGATATCAGATGTAACCATGAGATGTGACTGGCTCTGGCTATGAAGTGTTGAGGTAGAGAACAATTCTTTATTTTCCTTCCAGGATTCGTCAGTTCAAAATAATATAAAACAATCCAGCTGTTCAGAAAATTATATAATCTATTAACATGACCCCGAGTTCTTGGGGAAAATGCCATGACAACAAAAACATGTTTGCCATTTACTTAGTCTTGTACATAGTATATCAGACTAATTTATCTGAAAATCTTCTCTAGGTATCAATACTTTTAGATTTGTGGTCATACTTTAATATTCCTGAAGTCCTAAAAGGTTATCTATTGCTTCTTATAAAGAGCAGCAGTATGTCTACATTTCTTAGAGACAGAATGTTTTATTTTAGATTCAGCTGCAAAGTGCACACATAATAGTTATTTGGAAGAATTATTTAAGTGTCATACATGATATATTAGAAAAAAATAATGCTGTGCTAATTTGTATGCCAAGAAAGTCAATAGGCAATTAAGGTTGCATCTCAACTCCTTTGAAAACACATAATTTATTTAGTGTCTGCAATGCTCAAAAAGAGTACTCTAGTGTAGCACTGAAGAATAAAATTCTCTCTTTAAACTTGAAATCAAGAACATGGGAGCACATCTAAGTTTTTCTTAAAGTGCTACCTGAATAGAACGAAAGCACAGACTCCTGAACCTTGCTCCACAATAATCAACAGGAAAAACTAACTTGTAAAGGAAGAGATGCCCACATCTAACACTAGTTTTCTTAGGTTGATCTCACATCCATTCATTTATCCATGCAGCAAATGTTTATTGAGCATTTAGTAAATTATAGGCACTTTGAACTTTGGATTTAAAGGCAAATCAAACAATTTCTGCTCTAGAAAAACTCAGGGTTTTTTTTGTTTTTGTTTTTTGTAAGAACACAATTCAAATTAGCGCCATTAGGAATACAGTGGAGATGGCCACCAGGCAAGGATGTATCTATAAAATCCCACAGTACGGAGGACCCAGTGGGCTATCTTTCTACCCCCTTCCCCCTTTTCTTCGCCTCTCTCTTTCTCCTAAGCTCCAAGCCTCCCACCACACCACTCCCCTCCTTTTTTTGCCTCTATAACTTGTTTCCCGAGGCTATTTCTTTTTCTTTATTATATTTTTATTGATTTCAGAGAGGAAGGGAGAGGAAAAGAGATATAGGAACATCAATGGAGAGAATCATTGATTGGCTGCCTCCTGCACACCCCACACTGTGGATCGAGCCCACAACCCAGGCATGTGCCGTGACCAGGAATGGAACCTTGACCTTCTAGGTCCACGCTCAACCACTGAGCCGTGCCAGCTGGGCCTGTGCCCACTTATTGTCTATCTTTGTGATTTTCTAAATAAACTTTCTGTTACAATTTGAGTTTTGGTTCTGAATTCTTCTTAGCCAGAGCTGAAGTATCGAGGTAGCTGGACTGAGATCTGGTCCAATATCAATCGCAAGTAACATCCGGTGCCCTGTCGTGGCCAGCAAAACGACTTAAGTTAAAAAAAAAACCAAAAACACAAACATAGGGCAGGGCACAAAATCACAACTCAAATGGGCCAGGGGCAGCAGATTCTCATTTTCCGAGGGGGTGGGAGAACCAGGCAAAGTATGGAGTGGACTACAAGGCAATAGCTTAGACCTAGATGCTGGTCAATGGGAGGCCAGAAACACTGCACTCTTCCCAGGAGCTCAGATCTTTTTGATTAGGAGGAAGCATGGAAACACAGAAAGTCCAGTAATTGTGTCTGGGCGTACAGCATGAAATATTGACTTACAAACCCCACATTGGCCTGTAGACGTCAACACTGACCTACAGAACTCAATATTGAAAACTGACTCAATTCCACATCACAGCGGACAGGGAGCATGGGAGTGCCCATTGCATGCCCTCCCTCTTCTAGGACTGGACCAGGAGTGGGGAGGCCTGAGGCTGTATGTAGATCTATCTACAAGGAGCTATGGAAGGCAGGGACCAGGATACCAGAGCCTCATTCATTAAATGGCTTATTGCAATATTCACTTCCCAAATGACGGCTTCTGGGACCCCCAGTTTTTCTAAAATATATAGCACTTTTCCTCTTGCAGCCCTCTTGCTTTTGGGATCTTCTGGGGCTGCAGCAAGGAAACTATGAAACATTTTGGTGATTAAGGTTATGAGCGTAATCTGCAACTCTCTTTTGAATGTTGTTGTGTGTTTTTTTTTTCCACCAGAGAGAATAGCTTGCACAGACAGGCAGTATTTAGAGTTCTTTATTTAATGTTCTTTCTCCAAATACTCAAATATATTCATCTTGTTTGATAGGTTTCTCCATTGAGATAAACTGGCTCATCCTCACTGAGGTCCACACTGGCTTCTCTGGCAGCCACTTCCCACGCACTATCTTCCACAACATCTGCATGATTCCCCTCTCCCTGGCTTTTGGATTCAAAGTCAAAACAAAATTTCAAACTTACCGTCTCCTGGAGGATGAGCTCACAGGGGCTCAGAAGCATGCTTATTGTACTTGTTGCTCATTAAAAGTTCCCTTCAGGCAGGGGAGATAAAAGAAATGCACAGGCAAAGCTATAAATATAAATAAAAGGACTTGTTCTTAAGGCTGATTTTTAGAGACAGCTGCAACCCAGATAAAATATAGGCACCTTTCTTTAAAGAATAGCAATGATGTCTATGAAGGCCTGTTTGGATTTGAGGTGTAATGGCCAACAGTGTAACAACCATCTGAAGACCTTAAACACATGCATTAATAATGTCTGGAGTATTTTGCAGGAGAAAATAAAACTAAAGGTATTGAAGAAAGCAAACGGAAATACAATGAATAGATCAGAATCTCATTCTTATTATGGCTCAGATACTCCGTGTGGCTCAAACACTGTCGCACAGCAGAGATAATATTGGCCAGGGTGAGGGGTGAATTAAAATAATTCACCTATTTGCCTGTGATCTTCAATTGTCTTCTTGTTCAGAAAAACTTGCAAACAGTCTGCATCCTCTCTCTTGGAAGAGCCCAGACAAGTTTGTTAGCCAGAGAACTGTCAGACACAGTATCATTAGAAAAATGTGCTGCCATAAAGCTGTTGTATTGGTTTAGTTAGATGACTTTTCTCAACATTGAGAAGTGTAGCCAGAAGGGAGCATGCATTTCTTTTAATTAAAAAAGGAGTCATTTAACCATTTGGAAATAAGTAGAGAGACTAGAATATGTTTATTTCCCACAGGATGACAAGTTGCAAATAAGTGCAAAACATTTCAGAGCATGAATAAACTGAGGAACATTCATGAAGTTATATATTAGGGATATATTTCACAAATAATATTTGTGCTGTCAGATGCCTCGTTCTCACAACCCCATGAAAGTTTCTCAAATTGTTTGTAATCTGGGTGACTCAGAGCTAATTCTCAAATCTTCCCCTAAAGATGGTTTTTAAAGCTGAAGTCACTTGGATCTAAGAAAAGTCAGATGCTTTTGATTTGTGGATTCTGAGTATGCCACTCACTATGAGAACATAAATAAAGCACAAAAGCTTTCTGAATCCTATTATGTTTTTCTGTAAATAGTATGTGAGGAGTTAAGTGAAGTAATAAGAATTAAGATAATTTTGTCCTTGTATAAGGTCAGAGGTAGTTTTCTTCTTTTTTCCTTCCTGATGGCCAAGGCCATCTTGCCACGTTGGTCAGCCAGCCAAGATGATAAGCCACGCTTCTGATGGCCCATCCTAGTGCTAGAATTGCAGGTGTAATGACTAGAGGGAAGCAACTTTTTGTTCAGGGAGGGTATCTCCCATTGTTTGCCAGATTTTGTGAGATCACAGGGTGTCTATGCCTGGGTGAACTTGCTTTGAAAGGCGGCAGCCCCCAGTGGGGAACAAAGGTGCTTTCTGACCTCAGAAGGCTTGGTAGGGATCCCTGTGTTAAGCAGCTTCCAAACTTTAAGATTCTACAGATAAGCAAATTTTCATATGGAACAGAGGAGGATAAATGTAGGGGTGTCAATTTTTGTCATAAAAAAAAAACAACACACAAACAAAAACCATACCATCTTCACTGTAATTTCATAATACAAAACCATTTTAACATGAAAAACTTATAAAAGACATACATTTGGAGTAAGAAAACTTGCCTTTGGAAATAAATTTAATTCTATTATACTGCACACATTTGATTTATTTTACTACAGACTAAGGGAAACTCTGTGAAACCAAGTGGGTCTGTGGGTAAGCACAGGTCCCATTGTTCTAAGAAAACTACCTGCTGGTGGTCAGTACTGGTGGAACTCCCTGTCAGTAGCTTTTAGGCTTAGTTACAAATGTGTTTTTAAAGCTAGCTATCCTATATAATCAAAGGCTAATATGCAAATCAACTGAACGGTGGAACAACCAGTCGCTGTGATACGCAGTGACCACCAGGGGGCAGATGCTTAAGGCAGGAGCTGCCCCCTGGTGGTCAGTACGCTCCCACAGGGGGAGTGTCTCTCAGCCAGAAGCTGGGCTCACAGATGGCGAGTGAGCGAAGTGGGGAGTAGGCTTAAGCCATCAGTCAGACATCCCCCAAGGGCTCCCGGACTGTGAGAGGGCACAGGCCAGGCTGAGGGATGCCCCCCTCCCCCCTCCCCGAGTGCACGATTTTTGTGCACTGGGCCTCTAATCTCACATAAAAACTCTTTCTTCTATTAGTATCTTACATTGGTGCATGCCATGTGTAATAAATAGTGGTAACCATGTCTTCCAAAACACCAGAAATGCAGCCTAAGTTAACTGCCACCTCTGTGGCTATGTTCAGAGAAGCAACTAACAGTAATATTGACTAAAATCAAATGTGTTCTGCAATGACATGACTTTCTCAGAGGCAGAGAATCTGTGTGTAAGATGCAGCCAGTTCTCACAGCCTCATAACATCCTAAAGATCCCAGGATCCTTAGCTAGGCAGCTGTCTCACTAAGCCCAAGGGAATAACATGACAATTTATTTAATGTTCATAATGGCAATCTGTTGCCTATAGTCTTTTTGTCATAAGATTGATGTACAAATAATATATATTTCAAGTCATGGTCCAAAACCTTCCTGCTTTTCTATGACTGTATACTTGAAAAACAAAATGAGAGAGATAAAAAAATTGGGAAATACCACTGTTAGGAAACCACTAAACAAACCACATATAAAAAAGATTTACATTAGAAAGTAGAGGCTAGTGAAAATGAATTTTAAATGCTAGAGTATAGCCCTGACAGGTTTGGCTCAGTGGATAGAGCCTCAGCCTGCGGACTGAAGGGTCCCAGGTTCGATTCCGGTCAAGGGCTTGTACCTTGTTTGCAGGCACATTCTCAGTAGGGGGCGTGTACTAGGCAGCTGATTGATGTTTCTAACTCTCTATCCCTCTCCCTTCCTCTCTGTAAAAAATCAATAAAATATATTTTTTAAAAATGCTACAGTATAGAATATCCATAGCAAGGAAGTGAATCTGAACTCTCCAAAAAGTAAAATGGGGATTCACAGATATCTTATACAAAAACGAGGAATGAGGCTGATTGAATTTAAGCATTGGGAAAATACTTCAATAATGCTTAATGAAAATAACTTTAAAATTTTTGTTATTTAATCAATACACTGCTGATCTCCTTTTTGCTTCCAAGTCATATGCCATTCTGCAAATAATATGCAATTATTCAATAGTGTACACTCTAAAACACTTACTTATGCTAATTACTATTGAGTGATAAATTCTAAATGCCTTATGCTAAACAAGTCCATTTATTAGCTGCTAGTTATATCTAATTTTTCATAAATGGTTATAGTTGAATGTCTATGAATACTATATGATTATATTTCTTTTTCCTTCAACTGTATCCTGTGCTTTGGTTTATCTGCATTGCAGCCTTTTCAGTTGAAGAATTTATTTTTGTACAAAACTACTTAGGAATGACTGGATAAAATTTAACTCTCAATTAACCACTAATTGGAAATAAAAGATGGAATGTCTAATCTGGAGGTTTTTTTCCTCCCACAATAAGTTCTACATTTTCCTACTAAGTTAAGAAGAACAATTTAATAAATTATACTATCTCATAAAATTAATAAGCATTATCATGAGACAGATTGCCATGTTGGGGAGATAAAAATCACAAGAGAAGGCATGCTGACTCACTTCCACCATGTCGTTTTGAAAAGCAGTATGCACTCAAACTTGAATTTTTATAAAGAAAAACACTACTAATGGAAAATGACTCCCACTGAACCAATTTCACTTCTCTGCACCCCTCCCCTCTTTTCACTTTAGAAAAATACATTTTCTCCTCTGAAAATATTTTCCCTCCTTTTGACTGTATACAACTATTTCATTCATTTAAATTATATATATATAATATATATATCATATATATATCATATATATATATATATATATATATATATATATATATATATATATATATGATACACAGGCATACTGATGTAAAAATGACATTTGGAGTTCACTATAAGACAGGAAAGACCACAAAGGGATAAAAACATGTCAATTTTCTATTAGTGATGCTAGCGTAAATAATATTGTGTTTTTAACTTCAAATATTACTTGTTTGTTGCTAGTATATAAGAAAAAAACTGACTTTTGTATATTCACCTTTTATCCTGCAACTTCACTATAATTACTTTTAAGTTCCACAAGGGTGTTTTTTCCCCCCCTCTATGTTTTTCAGATTTCTTCACAGACTATTGATCATGCCATCTGCAAACAAATATAATGTTATATCTTCCTTCCGAATCTGTATAGCTTTTATTTAGTTACTAGAGGCCGGGTGCATGAAATTCATTCATGGGGGGGGGTCCCCTCAGCCCAGCCTGCACCCTCTCCAATCCATTGGGGGATGTCTGACTGAACCCGGAGACCAGGCCTAAACTGGTGGTTGGACAACCCTCTCATAATCCTGGACCCCTAGCTCCTAATCACTCACTTGCCTGCCTGCCTGGTCACCCTTAACTGCCCCCCCCCCCGTCAGCCTGGTCACCTCTTACTACCCCCACTGACATCCTGGTTGTCCCTAACTGCCTCCTCCAACTGGCCTGGTCACTTCCAACTGGCCCCCCTGTCAGCCTGGTTGCCCCTCACAGACCCCTGCTGGCCTGGTCACTTCACACAGCCTGCTGTTTAGTCATTTGGTCATCTCTCACTAACCTCCCTAATGGTCTGGTCATAGGCAACCATCTTGTGAGGGTGTGAGGGTTAATTTGCATATTACCTCTTTATTATATAGGACTAGGGGCCCAGTGCACGAAATTCATGCACTGGGGGGGGGGGTGGTCCTCAGCCCAGCCTGCCCCCTCTCACATACTGGGAGCCCTCAGCGCATGTCCTAGTGATGGCTTAGGCCCACTCCTTGCTCCCCTTAGGGAGTGGGCCTAAGTTACAGTCTGGCCTTTCTTTGTGGGAGGCGATCAGGCTAATTAGGGGAAGCTACCAGCCCCATCACCCTGCTGCTACAGCCACTGCCAGTCACCGCAGCCACCAAGGTGTTTTCATCAACACGGACTCCAGTCCCTTCACCATGAAGAAATGACAACTTTCTTTGGGCATTTTCAAGATGTGTCTTTCATAGGATATGATCTTTCTTTCTTTTTTTCTTTCTTTCTTTCTTTCTTTCTTTCTTTCTTTCTTTCTTTCTTTCTTTCTTTCTTCCTTTCTTTCTTTCTTTCTCCTCACCTGAGGATATATTTCCATTGATTTTTAAAGAATGTTGAAGAGAAGGGAAAAACAGAGAGAGAAAACAAAGTGAGAACACTTTGATTGGTTGTCTCCTGCATATGCCCTGACCTGGGCCTTGGCCAGGGAGGAGCCTGCAATCTAGGTACATGCCCTTGGTCAGAATTGAACCCAGACCCTGCAGTCAGCAGACTGAGGCATTATGCACTGAGCCAAACTGGCTAGGGCATGATATGACATTTCTTAGCCCTCCAGCAGTGGACCTTCATTTTTTTCTCCAGGAGTTTGGTAGAAAAAACCTAGATTGCCTTTAGGGATTCTTATTACCCAAGTTACTAAGAATATCACCAGTGACATACAGGGAGCTTAGCCAATGAGCGGTCAGGAAAGGTGTTTCCTCTGTAGTTCACTCTGATCACCGGCTCCACCCCTGCCCCTCCAATCCCAGCTCCACCCCTGCCCAGGCCTGTAAGCTCTGGTAGAGGCTGCAGGCCTGAGAAGAGGACCCCCAGACCCCTTCATTGCCAGCTTTGCCTGTGCCCAGACCCCTGCATTGCCAGCTCCACCACTGCCAGACCCCTGTGATCACAAGCTCTGCCCTTGCCCCTCTGATCACCAGCTCTTTCGCTGCCCTAAGATTGCAGGCTCTATCCCTGCCCCTCTGTAGCCTCTGGTCAAGGCTACAGGCCTGGGCAGAGGACCCCAGACCCCTTCTCTGCTGGCTCCACTGGTGCCCATACCCCTGCAATCGCAGGCTTTGTCCCTGTCCTTCTGATCACTGGCTCTGCAGAGCCCAGGCCTCCGCAATCTCTGGCCTTGCCCCTGCCCAGGCCTGAGGCCTCTGGCCCAGGCTTATGCCTGGGTAGGGCACCCTCATACCCCTACAATCACTGGCTCTGCCCCTGCCCCCTCCAATCACCGGCTCCATCCTTGCCAATGCCTGAAGCCTCTGGCAAAGGCCTCTGGCCTGGGCAGGGGACCCCAAGATCCCTCTGATCCCCTGTTCTGTCCCTCGGGCCCCCCGCCTCCCTTGCCACCTTCCTGGCTAGCAGGCTTGACCACTTCAGTGGCGGGGCTGAGCCAGACTGGGCACTGCCATCTTGTGACTATGGGGGAAGCCATCTTTGTGATGGAGTGACATCTAATTTGCATATTACTCTTTTATTAGATAGGATACTTTTGGAGTATGATGACAACTTGGCAAGAAGAGTCTGAATTGTACTCTTCCTATAATGAAATGCAAAAATAAATGAAATTATATTATCACAGAAGAAATCTGTGAATCTCTCTTTTCTTCTCCTTCTGCTTCTTTTCTTCTCTTTCTTTTTCCTCTTCTTCCCCCACTTCCTCTCTCTGTCCCTCCCTCCTTCTTCCTCCTGCTTTGAGAGGGAAAAAGGAAAGAAGTTACCTCAATATAATGAGAGGAAGAATTTTTCTTAAAATATGGGCACAGTAGAAAAAGTGGAAATAAATCATTTACACACCAGTAACAGCTGCTCCAAACATGATTAATATGCTATATCTATAGCATTTCCCAAGCCATAATAAAAACATTGACTATACCCACAATATTGATGAGATTTTTAGTGTCAAGCAACACCAATGCAAAGTGGAAATGAGAGATGAGCAGCTATTAATCAATGAAGATTAGTCCCTGGATGGTCCATTCTCCAAAGGCTTCTCTGTATTAGTAGCTATGGCTTCAGAGTGGAATTGTTCCTGATATTCTCTGCCTGTATAAATAGATGTTTATCTTCAGTCATCAGTTTATTCAGGAAAGCATTGTATACATATGATTACTGAGTGGGTATGTTTAATCACTGCTCACAAAAGTAGCAGAATTTGGCTTCAAGTAGTAGTAATGCTTGCAAGAGGGCAATGCACTATTAAAATAGTTCATTAAGAATGACATGAACCCAGTACTAGAATATTGTTCACACTTGAGTATGCCTGTTCACCCATCACAAACCAACTCACCTGAGAGTCAGTGAAGGACAGAGGTCAGGCTACATTGTTTTTTCACAAACCAGTTTATGGTACTGAAATTCCTTGTGGGAGTTATTAATGTGATTGCCACCTCATTACAGCGCTTTTGCAATAGGCCAATTTTTACTTCAGATCACTATGCAGGGAAATGTGCCTTAGGAGTTTAATTTCTCTCAATACGTCTAGAGAGTTTCCCTCTGCTATCCTAAAATAAATATTTCATGGGAAAGATTGACTAAGATTGTATCAAAGAAGCTGGAGCTGTCCAAGCTCCCTTAAATTTGATGTCTCTAGAAATGGGAACATTCATAGAATAACAGGGCTGGGAGAAATTTATAAGAAGCTGCTCCCTATGAAAGGGAGAGATGAGAAATGCTCGAAGGTCAGACTCAAAAAACATGGAAAGAAAGGCATGAATTCCTGGGGTGCGGCAGGAAAAGAGTGTATTTTCTTTTGGTCAATATCAAAACTTTCTAGAGAATTGCTTAGGCAAAAGATTTAAGGAAAAGTGTGTGTGTGTGTGTGTGTGTGTGTGTGTGTGTGTGTGTGTGTGCTATTTATGAGACAGCCAAGTACAGATAGACAAGCAGGCATCTCAAAAGAATGCTACAGACTGAAGATCAGGTTCTGAGAAACAGAGCTTTTCTAAAATACCAAATCAGTCATCTCAGAAGTGCCTGATCGCTACAATTCCTTAAGTAACAAGAAGATAAGTAGATCAATCTTAGAAGTACAAATCTGCCAGTAAGGCAGTTCATCTGGTTAAGTTGATTCTACTCTACTTGCTACTCATTTTCTTAAATGGAAGATTGGAAGGAACTCCCTGGAGTAGGTTGTAGTAGTTTGCCAGAGGAAATGCTCTTACCTTGAAAGCAAAAGCAAGATCTGTTGGCTCTATGATAGGCACTCTTGAGGAGCTGCTCTTTGGAAGACACATCTATTACTCTTGCCACCTCCAAGCAACTCTGGGACACCGTGGTAGGAGAAAACCCTTTGCATTGAAGATTTTTCTCTTCTGGAGATACATTGCATGAGGAGTGGTCAGACTTCTGGAAGGAGAAGGAAATGAGGGACCCAGGCCAGAACACTCTATTTTCAATATTCAGAGAGGAAGGGAGAGGGAGAGAGAGATAGAAACATCAATGATGAGAGAGAATCATTGATTGGCTGCCTCCTGCACACCCCCCACTGGGAGCCTGCAACCCGGGCAGCATGTGCCCTTGACTGGTATCGAACCCGGGACCCCTTGTCCACAGGCCAATGCGCCATTCACTGAGCCAAACCAGCTAGGGCCAGGCCAGAACACTCGTATAAGGAGATTCAGAAGCCTGCTGGGGCCGTATTCATAAATGAGGTGAGATTTGTGTTGCCTTCTTTCTCTTCTGCCTCGCTGCTGCAGTGTCAGAAGCCTGGGAGCCTGATACTGTGGGTTTTTCTTCTTTGAATTGTAGCATTTGTTCAAAATGTGTCCCTAAACCCCTGACTGAGCTACTAAAAATAATGTGACTCCTGAAACAAATCATGAGTAATACTCTGAACAGAGATATAGGAGAGGGAGGTGGATGTTTGCAACTGAGATTGGGAAGAGCACAATCCATGTGGGAGAAAGAAAAAGACACAACACAAAACAAAACCGACTGCAAGAGGTAAAGTAACACACTCGTCTCCTGTCTGGTTGTCTCCCATTTCCTCTGTCCAACAGAAATATTCAGATATTAAAGAGATTCTTGGAATGGTGCTTTTGGGTAATTCAAAATTAACAAAGAACAATGTGAAATAATTCTTAAAATAGAACAATGATATCCAGGAGATTTGTATGAGACCATAGCTGATTCAATCACAATTTATTCTTATAAATAGGAAAAGTAGATTAAGTATAAAAGGTTTAGTTCCAATTTGAACACTTTGATAAAGTCAGCACCATAAAAATAAAAAATAAAAGTTTGCCCTGAGACTTAGTTGCACACCTTGTGAGAACCAGGAACTAGTAGTCTAAATATACCCTCCCTGTCTAGGTTTTTACCACAGGGCCATAAAATAAGGCTCTTAGCTTTTCAGTGCATTGAGACAGTTCAAAACTGTATTACCTTTCTTATGTTCCTTGTGGGTAAGTCTAAATGAAGTTCTAAATAAAGAACCCTAATCATCATTATTCAGGCATAACCCAAATCAATTAAAATAGATGAGATTATTTTAGCAATTGGCATGAGATGCCTTGGTGTCAGTTCCTAAATTCTTCCAGGGGGAACTAATTCAGGTGATACCATATCAAACGATGCTTGGAGTTCATGTAATTTAATGATTTTGCACGTTAAAATAATCTTCATAAAGTTAATTTAATTTTGATAGTTCAGAAAAAGTACAGGGGGAAAAGCAGCCTTTTTCACCCAAGTGAACGACATTGACTTTAAGGGCAGTTGTCTTCAGATTTTAAAACAGAAAAGTTAGAGCCTCCCAGCCAGACTCCACAAACCAACTGCCATTTATGCCTTAAAACTTTCTAACCAAAAATTGACTCCGATTACTGTGATGGCCATCCCCAAACATCTTGCAAGGATTCATTATTCATTTTTATATTACATTAAGATTTGAATTTGATACAACTGTAAGAACTGTCTTCACTTCAAATAATACTCCATGAATCACCTGTCCAACATGGCTACTACTATTATTATCACTGTTTATACAGAGGAGAGATCCACATGTCCCCAAATAATGAAGATTGATTTTTAAACCTAGGATCTGCTAGGAAGGGAAGAATGGAATTTTTTCCCTCAAAGCATCTCTCAAAGATTCAAAGATCATCACAGTGCTGTAAATCACTGACAGAATTTGGCAGCCTTGTCCAAATCTAGTCAACTCAACAGCCCTATTTCAACAGTAGAATTAGGGGTATAACCAGTGTTAGTTACTACAAGTAAGTTTGGGGAAATGACTGTTTTCTCCACAGCCCAAGGTGTGGTTTCCTGGAATTCTGGTGACTACAAGGGCTGGCTAACTGATCCAATCTAGAGCATTTGCCCCAAGCAATGGTATTAAATTATGCCTAATGGTGAATCCAGTGAGAGTTCCATTTAAACATAAACCAGGTCTCCCTAGAATTTGGCCTATGAGACAGGAGTTGTCTTGTTTCACCTATTTGCCAGATTACATTAAGATTTAGAATCTAGATTCACATATAATTATATCTGCCGTGGGAAACCAGGACAAAATTAAAAGGTCAAAAGTTTAACAGAATGTATCCAGATATACAGATATTGTGGGTCCCCAGGTCAGGGGAAGAAGCTCTGACATGCCATTGGTTCCTGGGGAACAGGATCTGCAAGGTAAGGCATAGGTAATTTTTTTTTTTTTTGCTTAGGCTGAAATGCAAATCATCATAAAGTCAGAATCTATAATCCAGTGAAAAAAGTAGATCATGCCAAAAAATCATATGAAGAATATGCAAACTGTGGGTATTAATTTCAGCAGCCCTTTAGAAGATTTTATTTATTTAACAAACGTAAGCACCAGAACTGGGTATTGTGGTCAGTTCAGTGCTGTGGTAAGCTGAGAAGCAGAGATGAGCACAGGCATGGAAAGACTAATATTTTAATCTATCAATATTTATCAAGTGTAGTATTAGGGAGATGCTGTGGAAAATATCCCACGGGGGATCTGTCCTCCCCCCTCCTACACCTACCTACCCCCGTCTTCCCCCGAAACCAGGAAATGATTGTCCTTCTCAGAGCAACGTGGAAGGTGTTATAACAGATACAGTTCACACGCCCCTTCCTGGAGCTGGACTGCCTACCTGCCATGAGAGAAGAAAAAGGAGTGTTTGCAAAGCTACTTAAAGAGTATTGTTGAGAAATCATCTTGCTGGCATTTTTTATTTCTATAAATATTGGGGAAACACTTGTCCCTTTGTAGATCAGATAAGGCAATAGGAAATTGTGATTGGATGCTATCCAGGGACATGTAAACAGGAGTAACAAGAACATCTCTCTCTGCAGGAACCGTTGCTAGTGGGCATCCCTGTGGGCTCTGGCTGCAGACTGAGGATAAAACAACTGACTTCTCCAAGGCGGCTCCTCCCGCCCTGACAGGGTGAAGACCGTGGGCAGGAGCGAACTGAAAACACGGCGAGCGCCTGCTGGGGAGTGTTGCACAATGTGGTTCCTGGGGAATGAAGGGGGAGCATAAGCTTTTGGTTTCTCTTTCATGTCCTTGCATTTCTGTCTCATTAAGATCCAAAGGCGTCTAAGGATGGTCTCCCCGACAGGTAGCACTTACACGGTGAAGCGCCTAGGCTGAGGGGTTTCCAAAAATGAACAAAAGTCCTTGTCCCTAAAGCACTGTTTCCCAGTAAACATGGAACAGTAAGGCCAGACAGAGAGGAAAGAGTTGAAAATCTAGTAATAATGGTGTAATACTAAGCAGAATTTGGTCAATAATAATTAAAAAGCAGAATAATAGAAACGAAAGGGAGATATGTCTTCTAAGACATTTGAAGAACAATTAATGAACTCTCTCTGAGTTTGGGAATTAAATTTTTTTCAGTGCTTAGATGTTACCAAGAGAAGTACACAACTAGGAATGGAGTTCTAAAGCTATCATTCTCTCGCGATACTGTAGTAAGTCACAGACTGAGCTTCTGCCTGTCAGTGCTTTTGTTCTCTCCTCTATAAATCCAACAAACTGGAAATAACCATTTCCTTCCCATTCAATCGAGACTCACATGAAGATGACTGAACTGATACCAACATAGTGTTTTGGACTCTTCAGCAGTAAAAGAGTTGAAAGGGCATTATAGTATTGATCCTTTTGTAAACAACTTGCTTAAGGAGACAGTAACATTTTAAAAACGTTCTATTACACTAGTCTGTGTATCTGCAATAGGAAATGAGATTACTCTAATGTATCTAATTATAATTAACACGCTTGCATTATATGAGATTCTAGAATCTTTGAAAGTTGAAAGAACACTTTATAGAAGGCATAATACTTAAGGCTATTTTCTTAATTTCAGCAGACAAAATTATGACAAGACACTTCACTGTAAGAAACAATGGGTTAGGTAATGGAGATACAAAAACAAAAATATTTCTTATCCTCAAAGAGGCAACTGAGATAAGGTGAGGTCAAGTCATAAGCAAATGAATGCAGGGGCATTCTATGGTAGGCACATGTGCCAATGGACATGACAACAGAGGAGAAAAAGCAATAAATCTATCAAAGGGTTCAGAAAAGAGTTTACCAAGAAGGCAACGTTGAAACTTTTAGACAGAATTTGCCGTGTATGACTCAAGGACAGACCAGGTATGTGAAAGCATGTACAGAAGTTCAGAGCTAAGGAGACAGCATGGGAAACGTTCCACAGGGCTGGGGCTTAGGTGCCAGTAGGTCGGGCAGTGGTAGCTAAATAGGATACCAGTGCTTTCACTGCAGGGACACCCTGTCTTTATTTAATTATTCATTTCCATGGACCTAAGTTATTTTGTCTAGAAATATCTGCATGTGACTATTTTTAGTCGTGATTTCTCAGTGGCTCTAGCCTCTGAGATACATAGAAATGGTGCCCGACATAGCTCATTACCCAAGGGTTGGAGTGCATGTATTTATTTCCCTCATATATAGTTCACCTGATTGCATTGTTTATCCATGGGCCGAGTTTCAAAGGGATTCATTTGACATAGAGAGCCATAAACCACTGCATGCTAATTTCTTCTACTACCTCCCGAGGGCTTTGCAACTGCCTATTTACAGCAGGCTCTTCGTTTAGTAGTTTAGCAAAAATGGAAAACTAGTCACAGCAAAAGAAGGGCTACTTAATCTGAGACTTGCAAGTGTACACTTAATTCGGATAAAAAGGCATGTAAATGAGGTCACAGGGAAGCTGTCTCCCTGCTCCTGAGCCATAAGTGGGACACTTATCTAGTGTTAGGTGGCTCACAAATGCAGATCCTTGATCAAAGGGGACTCTTTAACACACTTGTAAATTAAAAAGTTATAAAAATCTTGGATAGAAGATAATTCAATAAATATTTAATGAATGCATAATATTTTCCAGGCACTGCTGTAAAAGATGGAGATACAGAACAGTGAGAAAAAACCCCAAAGTATTAGCTTTCAAAGGTTTACATGCTAGATGGGAGAGACTGCCATGGTGTACATACATACATACATACATACATACATACATACATACATAAAAAAATAAGGAGAGTGAAGAGCGATGAATGCTACTTTCTATTAGAGCAGGGAAGGCCCCTCAGTAAGGCAATATTTTAGGGAAGATCTGAAGCACAGAAGTGTGCCGGGTAGCAAGAACTGAGGTCATGAGTTGAAGGCTGTTTGTAGTATTGGGAGAATAGCAAGGAGGTTGATGTGACTGGAGCAAAATCAGAGAAGAGGGAGTGCTAGAGGGGATATCAGAGCAATAGGAGGGCACAGGTCATAGAGAGCCTGTGGGTTTTGCTCAGGACTTTGCATTTTGCTCTGAGTGAAATGAGGGGTCATTGGGGGTTATGAGAATAGATGAGGCATTTGATTTTTATTTTTAAATAATCATTTTGACCAGTATAGAGAAAAGAGACTATGAGGGACAAGGGTGGACGTAAGAGGCTGTTGGAATAATTCAAAGAGATGTTGGGTGATGTTGTCTAGGGTAATAGTGGTGGCAATGTGTAGGAGACAAAAGGTGGCTTGATTATGGATATATTTTAAAATTAACAGAGTAAAAGTGCAGGGTTTTTGTCTGCTTTATTCTCTCTGTATCTGCAGCTTCCTGAACACTATCAGACACATGGCAGGTACTTAGTATTTTTAAAAATACTGAGTGAAGGTATTGGCTGGTGGGTTAGATGTGAGGAGTGAGAGAAAGAATAGAGTCAAAAATGGCTCCAGGTTTGAGACCTGAACACCAGAAAGCAGAAAGGATACTTGAGATGGTAAAACCTTTGGAAGAACAGAATCTGGGGTGGGAATTGAGAGTTTGGTCTTAGCCATGGTATATAAGTAGGTGAATATAAAGTCTGGAGTTCAGGACCCAAGTCAGAGGTGAACATCTCAGAGCCAATAAAATGAAGAAAATAGGTAAAACCATAATACTGGATGATTTCAGCTAGGGAGTAAAGAAGAGAGATGCAGATAAAGAAGAGAGCTGGGATCCCTGAGGACACCACCATATCTGGTATCAAGGATGATGGAAAAATCTCGAAAGATGTCTGAGAAAGAAAGCGTAACCAAAGGAGGAGAATGAGAAGCAGAGAGTGATGACCCAGCAAGAAGGGAAGAGAATGTGTCTATGAGGAGGGCTTCTCTGTGTGCCAAGGCAGTGAGAGGTCCAGTGAGGCGAGAACTCAGAGCTGACCAATGGAATAATTGTGGGAAGATTACTATTATCCTCATGGCAGAGAATGGGAGAAGTACAAGAAGAATTGAATACGAAAAGCTTGTGTAAATTATCCTTCTGTAAATAGAGGGAGGACAAGTTGGTAGCTGGATGGGAGTGTGGGGTCAAGGGAACAGTCCAGTAGTGAGAAAAAAAGAGAGAGAATGATTTAAGAGTGAGCTACATAAAATTCAAGGTCAGTTGACAACACAATATTTCACCAGTAATAGAAAGTAAGCATTGACTTAATAAGTCTTTGAATCTTATACTTTTTTTATGTACTTATGTTCTTACTGAAACAAACTTCGAATACATTTGAGGATTAGGTTGCTCCTACCAGCAGTACCTCCAATTCTAAAGTGTGTTCTTGCCTGTGCAACACCTAAAACAAACAGCATTATGGTGCCCCTCTTCTCCTTACTTCTATTCTTTCTCCTTCTTCTTCTTCATTCCTCTGTAGGTCAGAACTGAATAATCCAGCTGAGTTCATTTGATGTGGACATTGGTCTCCAGTGTTCCACTCATTCTTGCTTCAGCTCCCCACTGTCTCTGGATCAGTTCCATCCTGTATCTGGGCTTCTTCTCCAGAACCCCCTCCAGGTCCTATCCCTTAAAGAGGCAAAGGAGGTTTTCTCTCTTTTTTTAAATTTCTTTATTGATTAAGTTATTACATATGTGTCCTTATCCCCACATTACCCCATCGCCCCCACTCATGCCTTCACCCCCTGTTGTCTATGTCCATTGGTTAGGCCTATATGCTTGCATATAAGTCCTTTGGTTGATCTCTCCCCCTTACCCCCACCCTCCCCTACCTTCTCTCTGAGGTTTGACGGTCTGATTGATGCTTCTCTGTCTCTGGATCTATTTTTGTTCATCAGTTTATGTTGTTCATTATATTCCATAAATGAGTGAGATCATGTGATATTTATCTTTCTCTGACTGGCTTATTTCACTTAGCATAATGCTCTCCAGTTCCACCCATGCTGTTGCAAATGGTAAGAATTCCTTCTTTTTTACCGTAGCATAGTATTCCATTGTGTAGATGTACCACAGTTTTCTAATCCACTCATCTGCTGATGGGCACTTAGGCTGTTTCCAAATCTTAGCTGTGGTGAATTGTGCTGCTATGAACATAGGGGTGCATATATCCTTTCTGATTGGTGTTTCTAGTTTCTTGGGATATATTCCTAGAAGTGGGATCACTGAATCAAATGGGAGGTCCATTTTTAGTTTTTTGAACTCCTTGACAGAAAGAAACCTCATAATTAACACCAGAATCTAAAGCCTGGGTGGTGGCTATATTGTTACATAGTTTTACAGAACCTGGTATGAAGGCTGAGTTATTTAAAGCCAAGTAAATTGCCATTAATTTTTTTAAAACATCTTGTGATTATTATTTCTGAAACACTGTCAGCAGGCACTTAAGCATATTAATTGGAATGGTATTATAAAAGAAATGTATCATGCAAAAATAGCAATAAACGTTAGTATATTAGGAAAATTAAAATCTAATGAGAAAGCATCTCATCTTCAATTTATTTCAGTGAACTTTACCTCATGGAAGACACTACACAGGATTGTGTGAAATACATAACTGAATAAGAAATTGTTGTCATGATTAAAAAAGGAAAAACATAAAAACAAGAATCAAGATTGCTGTTACTTATAGCTACGCATAATATACACAAACACATGCACACACATTCACACAAGCCCCATATTACTTATTCTACAAACACATCAAGCACTTTCATATCTAGGCTTTCTGCACAGCCATCCCAACTCCCTAAGGCAGCCTTCCTCTAATTCACTGCTTTTGAAATGCTATTCATCCTTCAGGATTTAATCTGGCGTCCTGGGGACTTATGGATCTCTACAATAAGAATTAACCCCTTCTTCATGCATTTTGCAAGGGGACCATTTTCCCGCTGATATATACTTGTCTGTTCATCCCATCAGACTGTGAACCATTTTATCCTTCCTCAAATCCCATCAGTGTCTAGTCCAGTGCCTTGCCCATGATAAGAATGCAAATATATGTCTGTGGAACTAAATTGTTTCATAGAGTATCAGCCTGAGAAAACTCAATCAAGGACCAAAAGCCTATGAAATTATTGGAGTCCTGATAACACTGGCTATCATTTATTGGGTTTAATCTGTGACAGGAACTATGCTCAGAGCTACATATACAATATGTCTAATCCTTACTTAATCCTCCTAAGACCTCTTTGAGGTAAACTTTATTAAGCATCTTCTAAAAATGAGAAAACAGAGGCTCATAAAGTTCACCTAGTATCTTGATGAAGATAGCACCACTACAAGGGGCAGGTCTGAATCTAATCGAGGTCTAACTCAAACTAGATTTGAATCTGGTTTTATTTGACTCTGAGCCTGTGCTTTATCCACTATCCAAGCTTTCCTAACACCTCCCCACAGCCACCTGTTCCATCACTGAGAGAGACAGGAGGAGCTCATCACTGATTGAGTGCTGCCCTGTGCTGGGCATTGAGCAACTGCTCAACATGCTTTATTTCATTAGATGTTCACAAAACTTCCATCGCAGGGACTTAAAGTGGCTTAAAGAGTATAAGTAAAATTTCCAAAATGCATGACTACAAGTGGCATAGCTGAGATTTCTACCTTGGGCTCTGCTTCTAACCAAGACATTCTAATAGGGTTAGATCTCTGGCATAATTAGATACTAAGATCTGGTTGTGCCAGACATTTCCTTGCTCACTGAGCCCCCCGTACTTACCCAGATTACTTTTTTACTGTTTCAATTACAGTTTACATTCGACATTATTCTGTATTAGTTTCAGGGATACAGCAGAGTGGTCCCTCTGATGTTTCCAGTACCCCCCTGGTCTCACACATAGTTATTACAATATTATTGACTATATTCCCTATGGAGTACTTGACGTCTGTGAGACTATTCTGTAACTATCAATTTGTATTTTTAAATCACTTCACCTTTTGCACCCAGATCCCTAGTCCCCCATTCTCTCTGACAACCATCAATCTGTTCTCTGTATTTTAAAATTTTTAGTTGACCCATAATATTATATTAGTTTCAGGTGTACATAGTAATTAGATTTTATGTAACTTACAAAGTGATCACCACAATAAGTCTAGTAACCATCTGTCACTGTGCAAAGTTATTACAAGAGTATTAACCATATCTCCCGTGACTTTACATATAGAAATTTGAACTCTTAATTCCCTTCACTTTTATTTTTTATTTTTTGCTCCTGATGGCCCCTCCTCTCCTCTTGTCCCACTTTCCCTCTTCTTAGAGACTGCAATTTCCCAATCCTTACATCTGGAAGCTGTAGCCACTTCTTTTCCACTCCCTTCCCATAGCCCAAGGTTCCCCTTTCCTGGATGCTGGTGGTCCTGTCTCTTGGGAACTTCCAGGCACTCATGGGTGAACCTCTGGGGGATTCACCCCAGAGGAGATTGTCCCTCTTGTGCTACTTACTGTTACCCCCTTCTTTCCTACCCCAAGTCAAAAGGACGTGAAACTCTGTCCCTTTTTATTACTCCAAATGTAACTGGATAATCAATGGGTGCATGTTGCCTATCACTACTTGAGCCAATTAAGCAGAGACAGGGTTGAATTATATGAGCGTTTATTCCAATACTGCCAGTAGTATGGGAGAGTAGCAGTGATAGACCCAGTGTTCAGGATCCCCAATAACCCACCAGGAAGGAGCAGAGCCCGATACAAAAGCAAGAGAATTTTATTCGTGTTATAGCATGGCTCTATCTCCAACAATAACCAAAGCAGTGATGATAGAGAGAGAGAGAGAGAGAGAGAGAGAGAGAGAGAGAGAGAGAGAGAGAGAGCGCGAGCCAGGAGAGAACAAAGAATTTATAGGGGGTCTGGGTTGTGGGCAGGGGGAGCGCTCGTGGCCTCTGGTGACTGGTCAGGGGTCCGGGTCAGGGGTCTGGTTACACAGGGGGACTCAGGTCAGTTGCCTAATTTGGACTGAGTCCACTTCTCTGCGTTCTCATTGGCAGGTTTGGGCAACTGTTACATTCATGCGGCTTTTCTCAGAAAGGGGTCAGGCAATATACATAGTTACACAAGATGGAGGATACAGAACAAAGGAGCAATTAACAAAGGAACAGTTTGGAGTCCATCTTGCACTGCCCTTTCAAGCAGGTCATCCACAAAAATCTGCTCTGTCCCCCACCATAAGCAAGCTGCTTACATTGGGTAGAAGGACAAAGACAGCATGGGGAAGTAGGCAAAAGATTATGCCAAATGGGCAGTTTACAGGTAATGGGGGTTGGAGATTTGCAAAGGCCTGCAGGCATGCAAAGGCTAGGGTTTTCAAAGGCTGGAGGCTTTGGTTTCTGCAACAAAGTTGTTAATCTTTTCATGATAGTAGGCAGCTCCCTGATGGGGAGGATGAGCCAAATTTCCAGGTGAGCTCCCAGGTCCCATGTGTAACTCCCAGTCAGGTTAGAATGTGCGTCTTTCATCAGAACAAAACAATCACAGTTAACAGAGCATGATTAACACTTCTTACAATTCATAGCTGGTCCCCAATATTCTATTTCTGCCCCTTTCACCTCTTTTTCGAACTGCCCTTCCTGCTTGTAGATTTTTCCAGCTTTACTCTTGAAAGATTTGTCAAATTGACTCTGCAGCTGCTGAGCCTCCCACTGTTTATTTTTTTATGCAGGGGACAAGTGGGGGAAACGGGAGAGGTGAATTGCAGTGTGGAATTACTGGCCTCAACCAACACTAGGAATACTATACCTGCCAATAGCGACCCACATTTAGAGCAGAATGCAGAAAGTGGGGACTACTTTTGATGCCTCAAATCAGGAAAAGTTGGATGGAGAAGTAAGGGTTTAATCAGGACAACGGGAAAGAAGTAAGATTTCAAAGTCGGTGACAGGTAGGGTGGGTAAGATGAGCCAGAGGTAGTGAGAGAATACAGGGGCAGGAAAAGGCATGAGTCACTGTTTGCTGGTTATAAAGTTTGTTGACAGAAGGGACAGCTTGTTTTGAGTAAAGGCTAAGAGAGAAGTGATTCACCTTGAAGAAGAACACTGCAGCCTAAAGGCCCCTGTTTGCATCCTCTCTGGTTTCCAACCAGGGAATTGAAGACATGTTTGACTCAATAACAGCCCACAGTGCCATGAGTGGGAGTGTAAAGAACAAAGCCCAGCTAGTACACTTTCTGTAGCTGATAGTCATTTAATTGGCCACATTATTAGAGCGTACATGGACAGAGAATCACTAATGAGTCTCCGGATGTGTAAAGTATTTCTTAAAACTGAAAAATAATCGAGAGAGTTAAATATTAAGACATAGTCCAATCAAAAGGCAAATCTGTCCAAGTGACCACACTTGAAAGCTTGGGCAAGCCAGCTGTCCAGGGCCCTTCCAGCAGGCTGCATCCTCAGAAATTATATTGCTTATAAAATGCCCTTCTTTGACCCATTCATATTCAATTATTTTTTTTCTGCTTCAGAGACAAATGGTTTGAGCTTTTAAAAAAAAGTTTAATGATTTTCTATATTAGAATTTCTCCTTTGAGGTCAATGTGATTCATTTGAAGAGCACCTGTGAAGTGAGGGTTCTTTCTGTCTTTGCAACTACACAGACAACTCTTGCTGTGTGTTTAGGGATCAGCAGCATTTCTCCCTCCCACACTCTAAATATCTTTTTTTTTTCTTTCCTCTTGATCTTCTCTGCAGTTGTCTATATTTCAGGTCATTTTTTTCTGTGGTGACACAGAAATAAAACTCAACATTTTTTGTCCCATTGCTTTTTGCCTTTCTTCCTTTTATTTGTAGTGTTTCCACTGCCTTTCTGATGGTTGTGTGGAGACAGCAGGAATCAGATCTTCCATCTTTGTGCCCTCTATAACTAGAACAGTGCCTATCACATAGGAGGTCTTCCATAAAACGTATGGATGTTTATAAATCTGGAGTGAGACCACATAGATTGGATTGTCTCCCTGTCATTTACTCACCTTATGACATGGACAAAGCATTTCACCTTTTCAACTTATTCCCTCATGTACCAAATACAACAATATCTCTGCCCAATTATGACAAATAGGTTGGTTCTGGTCTCATGGTTTTGTTTTCAAAGGGTCAGAGTCTGGAAATTTTGACTAAGGCGTTTGTGGTATATCATCTTTCAACACTAACACACATTTAAATAATGTGTAACAAATCTTGAAGCCCCTTGATATTTTATCTGACTCAAAATGCCATAACTACATACACCGAACAATCACAACCACCTGCTGGTGAGACTTTGTGGTCTTTGGTTACAAGGAAATTCCTTGGTAAATTATGCATCCCAGGACATTTCTGTCACTGTTCAGCAGGACTGAATTTGCAAAGCTTGCCCTCTTGTGGCCAAACAGTTCCAACCCAATCCACAAACTGTTACACCTATATAACAGAGAACAGTCTACTTGCCCCCTTTAAGCCACTAACTGATGGAGGCTGGAATCTGCAGCACAACAGTGCAGAGCAGGGCTTATGGAATGAGATGCCAGTTTGTGTCTGGAACCTGCCATCTCTTATCTGTGTCATCTAGGGCTCATTCTCTTATCTGTAATGTATGGATGATACAAATACCCATAGGATAGGGGTGTTCAATTAAATGTATTAATACCTGTATAGAGCTTAAAATGTTATTTGCTACAGAGGCAGTGTTCAAGTAAGGTGAACTTACATTATCTACAGTGACTGCACAGAATTGCCTCAAAGTGGTATATACATTAACTAGACAAGCAGCTGCTATTCTTAAAGGGGCTCCATGCTTTACCAACTGAACATTTCAAAATATATGCAAAACAGATAAAATTAAGAGTTTAAAACTATGACACAATCTATGTCAAAATGTGCCTTCCAAGCCATATTTCATAAAAGTTTTCATCAAACTATGATGACATTCCCATGAAAACATGAGAATCCAAGTTTTGTAAATATCCATATCTTCTCAAATAATGTCCTTCAATGGTTCAGAGAAAAGTGGCACTTGTTACGTATCCTTTCTCCTATCTTTTCTATTTTCTTCTAAAATTCCCAGGCAATCGAATAAACATTGCAATGACTAGTTTAGACATGAAAATAATATTGCAGATAAAAAAGTAGATAAATCAATTCAAATGGTCTTTGGTGGATTCAAGGATATTCAATTTAGTACCAGAATCAGCCATAAATTTGATTTCTTTGCATTCTCTAGAAGAGTGTGCCAACTAGCTTTGGAAGAAATAGTTAAAGTGACAACTATGAGGCCACTACGCAAAGTCAATATAAAATACAATCTATTAACAGAGAAGAGATTATAATTGTATTTGGCTCTTGATCTCATGAATATTATATTATCTTGCATATTATAGAAACAGAAGGCAATACATTGAATTGTCCAAACAGCCTAGAATTTCATTTTTTATTTTGCCAAGCTGTTCTACATTTACTGTTGAAAAATGTATCAAATGAAAATGGATTAAAATGATAATGTTTAAATAGCAATATGTAGTCTAGGGTAAAATATTGCAAAATTTAATTTTCTGTTATGTTTAAATATTTGATATATTTATAATTACTTAAAATTATATTAATAACAGGGGCACTTTGTGCTTCTGTTTATAATCATATTAGATACTACAGACACAAGAAAAATGAGAGGCTGATTATTTAAACAGAAGGGCACACATTAAACACACTTACACATGCACAGCAAAGAACTTGACAGGGGACACAGTACTAGGTATTAAAGAACTCCTTAAAGTAAGACTGATTTTTAGTATACTTTATACATTTATAAAATATATTACATATTTATGAATATTATCACTTTGTACAGATGACAGAGAAGCTGAGAAAATGGAGATTGGAGAGGCTGTGATCTCCTAAAATCACATAAAAAATGGCAGAGTCAGAAATTGACCTCAACACTTCCACATTCTATGCTCTTTATCTATTCAAAGATCATAAAGTTGGCCAGTGGCTAAAGCTAAGATGTAAACTCAAGTCTTGGAATAGAGTGTTCATTCCGTATTCACTTATCAAATTTGTACATAAACACTGAGGTTCTTATAGCAAAGAAGATCAAGCCTTTGCTTAGCCTTCATAATGCAGAGAGGGACACGGAGTACTAAATGCACATTGTAATGCAGTGCCAAAGTGACCGACATAGCACAGGATGCTATTGCAGAGGGGAAAATGGGCAGCCATCCTAAGCTTCGGGGAAGTGAAAAGAGAAGGTGATGCTGAAGCTGAGAGCTAGACTGTTAGGAGCCAGACAAAGGAAGAGAGAGGGAAGGGGGGAATTCAGAGCAAGTACCCCACGATAAAAGAAAGCATGGCATTTTAGGAAAACAGGATGAATTTCTATAATGAGCAGCGGAGTTAGTATGAGTGACAGCAGCGTTATTGAGAAGCAGTCAGTGCCATCTTACAAAGTTTAGATTTCAAATTTAGTTTTTCGTGGGGCTTCTGATGATTTTTAAATAGGGTAGACAAGTGATTTTAGGTTTAAGACATATCATTTTGAATTCTGGTTAAACATGGCCAATTAAATACATGTGTTTATCTGCATTTGCTCCTAAAATTCTGGTAACATGGAAACAGATGAAACTTAAAAGTTTAAAAACCGAAAAGGTCACATAGACCAAGAACAGAGACAAAGGGAAATGAAAAATGGCTACAAATATTTTAAAGATGTAAAGTATGCAAACAGAGGAGAATTTAAAAAATTTTTGTAAGAGAGGAGCCCAGAAGAAACAACATAGTTCATGATGCAAACATGGAAAAGGTCAGGCACTGGAGATAGAGTCCCTTGAGGTGAAAAGTAGAGCTCAAAGGTAGACTCTCAACTGCTTAACATGAGTTTTTGTCACTTTGAAGTTCAATTACTCAATGAAATTCTCTCTGCAATCCTGTGCCATCGCTTACTACCCAAACACATGCCTATAGAATACATAAGGCCTATTATCAGGAGGAATTATACTGGAGAGGATATCAAGCATGGTGTAATGAAGGACAAACTGCCATCCTGAAAAAAGGTTTGGGGGTGAATGTCTATATGCTAAACATCAAGACTTCTAAGCAACCAGGCTTATCATTCTCAGAGAGGAGATAGGAAAATTATTTTCTGGAAAACTAGAGCAGCCAAATAGAAAACCTCTACATATCTGCTATCTATCTATCTATCTATCATCTATCTATCTATCTATCTATCTATCTATCTATCTATCTATCTATCTACCTATCTATCATCAATCATTTATCTATCTAAAAGCCTAAGCAACCTATAGGACTGGTTGACTGAATGATGGGTTGGCCGGTTGCTATGATGTGCCCTGACCACCAGGGGGCAGACGCTCAAGGCTGGAGCTGCCCCCTAGTGGTCAGTGCGCTCTCACAACCAACCTCCTGTGGCCAGCCAACCTCCTGTGGACTCTCTCCCTGGCCAGCCCGCCCTGATTGGCCCCGATGGCGACTCGGCAAGATGGGCCCTAATGTTCGCAATCAGCAGCTAGGCCGAGGGACCCTCATCCGTGCCTGAATCCATACACTGCGCCTCTAGTATTGACATAAGAAGAGCAACAAAATAGTTGTATCTTCCATCCAACTATTTGGCTGTAAAACCTACCAGTCAATAATCCCTACCTGTGCTCACATAATTCCTCTAAGGAGGGTGTCTCAATCTTGAATCAGTGAAATATCATTAGACACTTAAATATAGCCTCTATTATGTAAGACAGAAACATAGTAAGAACAAAACAAAACTCCGAGAGGAATATAGAAAGCAGGACAAACAGTTTTTAAAGAGAAAAAGCAGTTTATTATTCAGATAGGTATGAGAAAAAAACATTGTTTTGTTTAAAAGAAATGGTGCTATTAGAAAAAAGAAAAGAACAAATAAGAGTTCTTAGAAATAAAAAAAAGATTACTGTAAGAGAAGTACAACAGGAAATGTTTCAGAAAGAAGAACCTTCCACAAACAAAAATATAAAATAACATAAGTGTGATAAATTACTTTTCAGAAAACATCTCCTTTTCCACACGGAGTAGAGGCCCTTTTTTCACTCTATGGATGCTGGACTAGGACAGTAAGGCCAAAAACATGTATACAGAAGTGATCATGCATTCCTTCCAAACCAAAGTCTTACCAGGAACATTTCTTGAACATCTGCCATTTGAGAAGCTACTGGTCCAAGGAAGATGAGAAATACAAGGAGCAGATGATCCTCATCTGAGAAGTCCAGCCAAACCTTGCAGAGCCCTACAGCCCATTTCAGACTGGTGAGCACTAATGCTTGTGTTTGTGTAACACTAAGCTCCAGAGAAGTTCGTTGACTGATATAAGACCAAGTAAATAAAAATCAATACAAAAAAAAGACTCAATCTAAAAATGTAAACAACCAGATAATAGAAGTTTCACAAGAGAAAACCAAGAAAAATAAGGGGATAATATAGAAAGTAAGTAATACAAGTAAAATTGTCAGAATTGAGTGATCTAAATTTCCCTATTAAAAGAGCCCAATGAATCAAAAAGATCCACACTAACGCAGATCTTTTGAAATTACAGGCCATCAGAAATAAAGAGAAGGAAAAAAACATTCAGACAAAATAAACACATATGGAAAAGTGTCCATCAGAAAAGGCATTGGACTTAACAGAACAATGCTGAAAGAATTCAATGAACAAATGCTGTTGAAATTAAAATTGAAAGGGTCAAAATTCTAATCTAGAATTATATAACTATTCAAATATTAAATCAAATGTAAGTGTAGAGTAATAGTATTTTCAAGGGTAGAGTAATTATAAGGACTCAAAAACATTTACTTTCAAAGCACCTTTTCTGAGAAAGTTAGTAAAGAATATGCTCTAGTAAGATGAGGTAGACTTGGAATTCATAATGTCGAAGCTCCAACATATTAGAGAAGTGGAGAAAGAATCCAGAATAAGAGCAAAGGAAAGTTCCAAAACAAGCTGTGAAGCCGGCCTAAGAATTTCCAATCCAATTAGGAAAATACAATGACAGATATTCCCGGAGGACTATCTTCATAGGAAATAATGGAACTGTTACAGAGAACCGGAATAATCAAACAATGCAGGAGAGTTTGGAGTTACACTTTATTCACCGCGGTGGGCTTAGAGAAAATGAATTCAAATTCTAAGCAAGCCTATAGGCAGAACTTCCCTTTTTATTAGAGAGCCAGCTCTCTGTGCAGTTAGTGGTTACCTCGCTGCTAGCCTTGAAAACTACACAGTTCTATCCGATGAAAAAATGCACCTGGCATGGCATTGAGAGTATGGGCGTATCTAATCTCTGGCCTACAAGGTCAGACAGCTAATATGATGGGTATAGCTAGTCTCTGGCCTACAAGGTCAGACAGCTAAGTTTATTGTCCCTATTATTCGAGCAGACTAAGGCAGGCTAGAAAGCAAAGTTATTTTTTTAGAATAAGAGGAACAGCAGAGAATTCCAAACAGCAATTTTTACAAAATGGGTTTGTCTTCTCAGAACTAATAGTTTAACTGATAAAATTTTGACTATCTTATGAGAGGTTTTGTAGGGTTGTTTTTTTTGGGGGGGGGGGGGCGGAGTTTGGAGAAGATTTCCAAATAAGGACATAATACATAAAGCAGAAAAAGTGAAGTGTGACATTATCATTTATGGGAAGAAATAAGAACCCTTTGAAAGACTGGGATTCTCATCAGGTACATTTGCACACATGTATTTTTCCTTCTTATTTGAGTTATGCTTACTGCATGCCTGAGTTAGGAATTCTTTGGAAGCTGATGTGAAGATAATGTTTCAAGTAGTTCATTTGGGAAGTAAAGGAAACCCTAGCGGAGGAAAGGGGAGGGAGGAGTGGGGAAAGAAATGTGGGAACTATTATATTCTAATCTAAACCCTTTCCAACAAAAGCATTCACTTCACCTCAGAATTTGTTTGGAATTCTGCATCTCAGCCCCACCCCACACATCAGAATCAGAGTCTGTGATTCTATGAGATCTTAGATGATTCATGTGAACTTGTGAGAAGCAAGCACTGATCCAAACCATGTGCTCCTGGACCCACAGCATCAGCATCACCTGGGAACTTGTTCGAAATGCATATCGCCTAGGTCCACCCAGATCTGCTGAATCAGAACCCCCCTGGGAGTGGGCCTAATAATCCGTCCGAACAAACCCCTGCCACTCAATTTTGAGGAACACTGGACCCAAGCCATCATCCTGCCTTCACTGGTAGTTGTGACCATATTTAATTTTAAATCCCTTGCATCATACCATTTTAGCACAACAATTCTACTTCTAATGTCAGTGGTGTCTCAGGAGGGTTAGAGAAGGAGGAATCTATGGTAACATGTATGGATGGGACAGTATGCTGCACTTATGGCAATAATTGGAGGGTTCCTTCTCCCAAGCTGGAGAATACTGGAAAGACTCTCTAGTTGGGGGAACATAAAAATCATATGCTGGTTTGCCATAAAACTTGAGAGATAAATCCATGGGTTGTTTTTCTTTCAATAGCTATTCTAATAAAGGTTTTACTCCCACCTTGCCTTTTAACTTTCAAAACGCCTCCATCTCTGAAAAAACACTTTTCAGTGGTTGTCAGGTGGAGTGAGGTTAGCTGGGTTCATTTAAGGAAGATGTCAGAGGGTATTAGCTTCTAGTGTTTCTAAATAGTAGGGAGGAGGGCATCCCCTACTATTTAGAAAGGTAAGACTTTCTTCTTTCAAATAAAAGCCCACCTACTGCTTTTCAATTAATTCCTAGGATTTATCTCAGAGTCTCTACCAGCCAAAAGCTTAAAACTAAAATACCCATGAGACCCTTCATTGTCTTCCTTAAACTCACACCTTCATTTAAACACTAAAGCGTTCTTCATCCTTTATCAAGTTCAGAGCCATCCTGCCCTTCCTTTTCACTTCTCCTAACATGGGCCCTCGAGTTCACAGCAGCACCATTCACAACAGCCCAGGTGCCCCTCAGTAAACGAGAGGATAAAAAAAAGCTGTGGTACGTGTACATAATGGAATACTATCCAGCTGTAAAAAAGGAAATCTCACCTTTTGAGAGATCATGGATAGACATGAAGGGTATTATGCTAAGTGAAATAAGCCAGTCAAAGATAAACACCATAGGATTTCATTTTACATGGAATTGAATGAACAAAATAAATGAACAAACAGAATAGAAACAGACTCATTGATACAGAGAACAGACAGACAGCTGTCAGGGGGCAGGGGGGCCAGGGGTGGGTGAAAAAGGTTGAAGGGATTAAGCAAAAACAACACGCACACACACCCCAGGGGGCCCTAGAGGTAGAGCGAAGTCAATGACCTCCAGGTGTCAAACCGTCTCAGGGCAGACAGGACCGGGATGGAGGTTTATTCTGCTCCTTCCATTGTCCTCCCGCTCTAAAGGACTCCTTCCCTTGGAAAGCCTTTCCGTATGGCCCCACGTCCCACCCACGCCCACCTCCCGCCCTCCCCGCGCTGACCCGGGCTTTCCCAGCTGGCTCAGTGGCCTTGGCACTTTGTCAGGCTGACCTTGCACCGCCGGGATGCGCCTGGGCCACCTGCGAGTTGCCGGGGACTGGCCACTAGGGGGCGTGCGGGCTCGGGGCCGCCCCGGCGGGTGCGCGACGCCCCGAGGGGAGGACCTGCCGCGCGTGGGGCGGAGCGCGGGCCGGGCGCGGCCACCGAGCCGGGACCTCCCCCCGGGCTCGCCCGGCCCTCTCCCCGCCCCGCACGGGCTGCGAGCGGCCGCGGGTTCCGGGTCCTGTGACTGATCAGGCGGCGTCGCGGGCGCGGCCTCCGCGAAGTTTCGACGGCGGGCGTCGGGCAGGAGCGGCGGAGAGCGCCGGCAGGAGGAGCGGGGCCCGGGCGCCGATGGCGGGCGGCGGAGCCGGGGACCTGGGCCGGGCGGCGGCCGCCGCGGCGCCCGAGACCCGCGAGCACCTCTTCAAGGTGCTGGTCATCGGCGAGCTGGGCGTGGGCAAGACCAGCATCATCAAGCGCTACGTGCACCAGCTCTTCTCCCAGCACTACCGGGCCACCATCGGGGTGGACTTCGCGCTCAAGGTCCTCGCCTGGGACAGCCGGACGCTGGTGCGCCTGCAGCTGTGGGACATCGCGGGTGAGCGGGGAGCCGCGGGGGAAGCCCGCGGCGCGGACACGCGGGGAGCACGCGGCGGGCGGGCAGGCGGGCAGGCGGCAGCCGCGGGGCAGGGGCGTCCGCCAGGCTCGCCAACCGCCGGGACCCAGGGGCCCGGGGACCCTGCTGGGTCTCCGCTCTCCCTCGGGCCGCGGCCTGGACTCTCCTGAGACTCAGTCGCACGGGGAGGGGCGCGGTCGGGTGGACCCGGCGGGGCAGGACCGTGGACCGCGGACCGCGCGTAGTTGGGGAGTTTCGCAGCAGGACCAGGGAAGTCGGTGCAGGGAGCGGGAGCCCTGCTGACATGCTCCTGCCAAATCTGCCGAGGGCCTCTGAGAGCCGAGCCCAGGGATGGAAAGAGCCCTCCCTTCCGCGCCCACCTGGCCCCAGGTGAGGAGGCCTCGAGGGCCTTTCCAGGAGCTTGAGCTCTGAGCGTGGACCAGCTGGTAAGCACCAGGAGGAGGCCCGGGAGGGGGCGGGCTGCTCCATGCAGCTTTCACCTTCCCAGACTGAGTCCTGGACTTACCCCAAGTTCCACTTGTAGGGAGTGACAGAACCAACCTGGAAACCAGGTTCTTTGCAGAACGTTTCTCACCCCCTGCTCGGGGTCCCAGACCCTGCAGCGCGCTCTGCAAGTACTGCTCTCAGTCCCAGGCACCCAGGAGCAGGTTTGGGAAGGCATCTCCTGGAACTTGATGCTCCTCCTTCTCTCTCTAAACCAGCACCTAGCGCCCCACTCCTGCACCCGCTCACCGCCCCACCCCCACCCCAAATGTTTTCCTGGCCTTTGCTTTCCTGTTGGAGCACAACACTCCTCTTTGAGGAGTACCTCTTCTCCTTGCTCTAGTTTGTGAACACTTGAACTCTGAGTGGTGCGGTGGGTGGGATGTGGGTATTAAAAAAGATGCCAACTTTTGGAAAGTTGCAATATGGAAGTGGTACCCTGTGCAGTTATTACCGGTGCTGAGAAGCTCAGCATTTGGCTGGGAGCATGTTTGGGGTTGGAGGGGCCAACCTTGATCCTATAAATGCATAAACCGAAGCCCATACCGTCTAGGGTCACCCAGCTGGTAGAGGACAGGGACAGTGGGGACGCAGGTCCGTGCGCGAGGTAGTGCACCTTTCATCCAAGGCTTATTACACATGAGAAAGTATTGAAGAATTATAACCCAGGTACTCATTTAAGAACAGACTTACCAACTTCAGATATGAGAATAAATCTATGTTCATCAGTCCCTCGGAGAAAGGGGGATCATCAGCTGGGTGTCTTGGTTCCAGAAAACCAAAAGTTCGTTTGAAAAGTCATCTTTTGAAGCCAGAGGTTTCTTTCGAAACACTTCCTGCTATTTCATAGAACACTTCTGAACAGTAATATTGCTTTAGGAGGGTCCTGGATTCTAACGGTTGACGTGCCACGTGATAATCATTCCCCCGGAAACTTCAGTGTAGCTGTAGGTTGCCATGAATGCGATTTTAAACCCCTGCATAGGAGGCTTGTTGACTTTGCGTTAGACTGCATTTAAATAATGTGGTATTTAGCTATTAAATTATGATTAGGTCCCAGTGCAGGCTAATAAAAGGTTTATACAGTACTGTTGTGTTTTTAAGCTTCAAGGAAAAATGCTGATATTTAGAGACTTGGGAAAGCAAAAACATGAGTTTTCTTCCTGGGAATCACCTCTTCTTTTCTCATTCTTCCTGAAATGACCTATACAGCCAGGAAGGGCACATAGTCTTTATCAGATTCTGATACATATAAGCCCATATGGAATATCCTTGCACTTTTGCCTTAAAGCATACGCGTGCACACACACACACACAGGATTCCTGGATGTTAGAGACCATTCAGCCTGTACACCCCAGCAATGAACAAGATTAGACATAAATTTATGAGGTGATTGGAAATTATTAGGGTCACCTTATAAATAAGGTTTTCAGAGATGAAGTTTTAATATATGAGAACACTGAGAGACAAAAATAACTTGGCTTGAATGAGCTACATCGTTAACTATGTTTGTTTTGGGTATTTGAATCCTAACTCATACCATTGGAATTAAGCAGTAATGATGTAATGAAGGCAAACTGGGGGCCACTCCAACAAGTTCCCTTGTGGCCAAACATATTTGCTTTATGTAGTAACAAAGTTGAGTCATATTTAAATCTCAAAGGATAGAAATAGCCTTTAATTGCAAAATAGTAAGTAGAGCTGGCCACTTGATATGACTAACTTAAGGTGTGGTGTTATTATGAGCTAGTTTTTCTGTTAATTTAGAGTTAGGAAATGTGGTAAAGAGATTATGTCTATACTTGAGAACTTTGGCAAGTGTGACAGGCAGGAGTTGTCCAAATGCTTTTTTTGTAAAGGGGGCCAAGCAGTTTCAGCTAAACTCTCCAAAATAAGAGAAATAGTGACTCTTGGGTACAGGCCTTAGGAAATCATTTCTTAACCCATCAAATGAATGTGGCTTTAAAGTACAGATGCAGTTTAATATAATTTTTGTGTTAGGCAATTGCTGTCTCTTAATTCATACCTGTTTTGAGACTGCTGCTCAACACATACTGAAATATATTAAAACTAGAGGCCCGCTGCACAAAATTTTGTGCACTGGTAAAGGAGGTACCTCAGCCCAACCTGTGCCCTCTTGCAGTCCAGGACTGCTCGTTCCTTACTGCCTTCCTGTAGCAGAAGAGGGAGAAGCTTTCCCCACCTCTGCTGCACTCGCCAGTGAGCCCAGCTTCTGGCTGAGCAGCGCTCCCCCTGTGGGAGTGCACTGACCACCAGGGGACAGCTCCTGTGTTGAGCATCTGCCTCCTGGTGGTTAGTGTGCATTATAGTGACTGCTTGTGCTATTTGGTCGATTTGCATATTAGGGTTTTATTATATAGGATATTGCAGTCACTGGCAAGGTGTTAAAGAGAGTTTAATAAATGCATACTAAATTAAGATGTAGCAAGAGATGACTCTAATCTTCATTTATTATATATTATAGATGAAGCAATATTTGACTTACTACTTAGTATAAGCTTATTAGCACCCTGACTGATTTGGTTCAGTGGATAGAGCATCAGCCTGTGGACTCAAGGGTCCCAGGTTCGATTCCAGTCAAGGGCATGTACCTTGGTTGCGGGCACATCCCCAGGGTGGGGTATGCAGGAGGCAGCTGATTGATGTTTCTCTCTCATCGATGTTTCTAACTCTCTATCCCTCTTCCTTCCTCTCTGTAAAAAATCAATAAAATTTTTTTAAAAAAGAAAAATTTTTTTAAAAAAGAAAAGTATAATTTTTTTATATTAGCAACTATAGAATTTTCCATGTAGGTTGAATGGCTGGTCTAGGTGAAATCTTTACAAATAAACAAACAAATTTTGTCCATTTAGATCTAATATAATTCAGCCTTCATGTATTCATTGAAGTGATTTGCATTTTTAGGAGACACAGATTTTTATCTCTACCCTCCTAGAGTTTTCAGCTGGGCCTGAGAATCAAATTGATGTAAGATAGGTTAACAGTAGAAATTTACTTAATATAAGTTTTACATGACCCAAGAGCCCTCATGAGGAAATGAAACGACATGTAGCAAAACATAGTTGTTGTTTTTTAAAAAAATGTATTTATTTTTTTAGAGAGGAAGGTAGTAGGGAGAGAGATAGAAACATTGATGAGAGAGAAAAATCAATTGGTTGCCTCCTGCACAGCCCCTATTGGGGATCGAACTCAAAACCTGGGCATGTGCCCTGACCAGGAATCAAACCAGTGTACCTCTTGGTGCATGGGTTAACTTTCAACCACTGAACCACACAAACTGGACAAAACATAAATATTTTAATACAAATTGAATAAAAAGATGCTTTTAGTTAAAAATAATCCTTATGCCAAGTGGCATTTTGGGGATTAAAATTTCTTTATAAAAATCTGAGTAACATTCCTTTGGGCCATAGAACAAATCAGCAATAGCCTACTCTGAAGGTCATGTAAATATTATTAACCAAAACATAAAATGCATGCTTGTAAGACATTTTAAATTATATAAACCATACTTGGATTTAGTGTGTATTTTTTTATTCCCATCCTAAATTTGAATATTGACCTTGATTTTCCTACTCCATCTTGTATATTGTCAATTACTATATCTATTGGCTTGTTCTTGTCATATTTTATAACCTTTAAGCATTTATGAACAAAATATGGAATATTACCTCTTACATATTCTTGATATTCAAAATATAATAAATTCAGGGATTATTAATGTTCAAGTTTCTTCTAACTGAGATGAAGCAGGGGTCTGAGGACTTAGTCTCTGTAGTTTGTATAGTCTCTGTCTTAAAGAGTGAATACTACAGTAACTTCCCAAGGGGTTATTGGTGGTCAATTACTTAGTAACTCATTTATAGGAATTTTAAAAATATTTATTACATCTGACTCCCATACAACTTTGCCATCCTCAGTCTTACTCAGGTTCAACTGCTTTACTGAATTACAAACAAAGCTTCTTGTCCCATTTCTCATCTTTCAATCTTCCTCAATTGTTGAGTCCTGAGACACTTTTGGGCGCTCCAGTCTGCACTGTGCACTCACAATTGTTCAGGCGGATGGTCAGCATGATAACATATGTATTACCCATATTGAAATTCCCTTACAATGATATGCCTATTGCCTTTCTTTGTTTGTTAATTAATTAATTAGTTAATTAATTAATTATGTTACCATTCTTAGTTGCCTCAATTAACCCAAGTAAAAAGATGCTCAGGTTAGCTGTATAGACATACCACTGGTAAAAAGTACTAAAATTTGACTTTGCCCCCAACCATTTGCCTAATCATTCTATTGTTTGAATTAAATTATAAACTTTTAGAGATCCCATAGTCTAAATACAGTGAGGTGTAGTAATTTGACCAAGAAAACATAGGTATCAGTAGCACTGTACACAGACAGGTCTTCATGACTAGATATGAAAACAATCAGCTATTAATAATATGTCCAATTTGGGGTTCACTGGTGATAAAACAGTCATATAAACCCTTGTATAAATTTGCAAATGCTCTGATCATTCTTATATTAAAGCATATGACTCATATTTTATACCCATTTTAATTATCATCTCTTTATGTCATTAAATCCAGAATGTTCAGTTACTATACTTCTCTTAATTATTACTTCCAAGGTAGATACTTTTTTGTTTGGTTCTATCATTTTTGTGTGTGTGCATTTCCAAACTGTGGACTTTTTCACGATAACAAAGCTGTTTGATGGTATATGGTTTTAGAACACACCCAGGAAAAGCAAGATAGTAGTTACAGATGTTTATCTGGTCTCTGTGCCATCACTGATTAAGCCGGTAAAGCCATGCATTAGTCTCGAGATGCAGTGTTATTTTCAAATATATTTTAGGAGAACTTTTATCCATCATCTATGTGTTATCCTGATCTTTCAATTTTCTTTAAGCTTTTGATATGGAACTTTAATGATTCTTATTCTATTTTTAAATGTTCCCAGGACTTCATTTTTATTCAGGTATGATGGGGTCTACACATCAGGAGACTATAGCCATTGTAAACGAAGTTTGTTACTTAGGATTCCCAAGAGGAGGGAGCAGGCTTCAGCATGCAGGACCTCCTTGTGTAGGTGGCAAGATGAGTGAGGGGAAAGCATGGGCAAGAGTCTTGATTGTGGTTTTTGTAGGTGGAAATGCACAAGGCAACACAGACAAGCTGAGCAAACTGAAGTTTGGGTAGTTGGAAAGATTTCCATGGGCTGGGCTATAGGGTGGTCCCTTGTTGTCTAATAGCTGGCTATGGGGTGATTTAAGGCCTGAGGATAGAGTCCTAGACTGCAAGAGCCTGCAAACAAGAGGCTGATGGCAGGTATGGCCTCTGGATTGGTTGGTTTACATATCAAAGACATACTCTGAGCAAGTAGTCTCTAAAAACTAGCTAACCCTGGGAGGGTCAGCCCTTCCCTTGGTCCACAAGGCCCTAAGATGTCAAAGCTTCATAAAATGTAGAAAGTAAAAAGCATGATTATATATATATATATATATATATATATATATATGCATTTATTAAACTAGATTGAAAGCATATTTGCAAAGAGGAAGACTTTAAAGGCCTTAGATTTGTAACCCCAAAATAGCATATTCTTAAAATAGTAAGGATTTCACACTTAAACAACACTTACCTAATAGTGGGTAAGTTGACAAGTTTAAGTTGTATTATCGTTGTCCAGATCTTCTCTTGAATGGTAAAAATAGTGAAAGCATAAATGTAGGGAAATTTCTGGAGGACGTACAAATTCAAGAAAAAAAAAAAAAGGTGCTTTAGAATTTTATTCAACTATATTGTCAAAAAAACTTTTTGACTTTTTGCAATCCAGGAGACTAGGTATCTGTAATTTCCTCACTCTTCTTTTGAAGGAGATGAACCACATAAAAATAAATGGCTAACAGGGGGTTAATTTAAGGATCTCTGTTGGTCTTTCTAACTGATAAATGACCTTCCATTCTCTTCTTCCCATTCTTTACATTAACTTCTATCCAGATATTTGTCTTAATTATCTTATGCAGTGATTTTTTTTTATTGTTTCTTGAAATGAATCTAAATCTATTAGGTGGTTTTTTGTTTAGTTTTTGGTTTGTTTGTTTGTTTGTTTGTTTGTTTTTAGTGTGGTTATATGGTGCCTCCTCCATCAGACTCATGTGATGTACTTTAAATGCAAATTATTTAGCATCAAACTGTATCGGCAAACTTGGCTTTATCTGACAAATATCACCTTTAAGTCAGTTATCTCACCCAGTAAGTGTGTGGTTGGGCCATCCAAGGCTGGTGAGCAGAGCAATAAAGTTTTTATGGACTAAAGCTGATGTTTCACCGCTCAGCTATTCCTTGGCCATATTCCATGTTTTTGTGGTTCAATGAAATGTACATGCCTTACTGCGAGGCCAGCTAGGAAATCTACGGCTTTTAAAAAAATTTGATATTGCTTCTCCAAATAAAATTCTGTGATGGGATATTGAGGTAGGTAATTAGCAATCCTCCATACTTAGCAAATTAGAATTCCCAGAGGTGAGGCCTGGAAATTTGCAATTTACCAAGCCCCATGGGTGATCTGATTTATACTAAAGTTGAGGACAGCTGTTAAGTCACCAAATTGCAGGGATAGGGCACGGATCCAGTATTTCTCCATCAAAGGTTTCATTGTTATATTTTATATAGGGCTCAGTGGTTGAGTGTTGACCCATGAATCACGAGGTCACCGGTTCCATTCCTAGTCAGGGCACATGCCCGGGTTGTGGACTCAGTCCCCAGTAAGGACCGTGCAGAAGGCAGCCTATCGATGTTTCCCTCTCATCTCATGTTTCTCTCTCTATATGCCTCACCCTTCCTCTCTCTCTAAAAATAAATAAATAAAACACATTAAAAAATAAGAAAGTCAGAGAAATGAATGGAATTGTGTTATAACATGTAACTCCTTTTACGTTCTTTTTTTTTTTAACAACATTCTTTTTTTTTATTGATTTTTTACAGAGAGGAAGGGAAAGGGAGAGAGATAGTTAGAAACATTGATGAGAGAGAAACATTGATTCAGCTACTTCCCGCACACTCCCTACTGGGGAGGTGCCCACAACCAAGGTACATGCCCTTGACCGGAATCGAACCTGGGACCCTTCAGTCCTCAGGCTGACATTCTATCCAATGAGCCAAACCGGTTAGGGCTCCTTTGACCTTCTTAGTAGTACAGTATTAAAGTGTGAAATTCAGTGCATATCAAATCTACACTCATATGGTGCTAACTTGATGCATTATCCTTTAAACTTCTTTTAGTGAGAATAATACACTTATTTTATGGAAAATTATGCAAGTCAGTGCAGGGGACAGGGGGAATGTGCAAGTAGCAGTGTAGTCTATTCTCCCATCACTTTATTGATTACTATTATGGTAGTTGTTTAAGAAATTGTTTTACTTTTAACAGTACCTATAATTCTAACATGTTAAATACTAGAGTGTAATGCTGGGGCAAGTTTATAATAGCTAGATAAATTAGTAGCACAATGAGTCATAAACTTGATGCCTAACAATAGCAAAAATACTCATGTGGCTACAAATTATAGCTTCCTACATGTAAAACCCAAGACACATTACAACATCACATTATTACCTAAAGCAAGCTGTGTAAAGTGCTAAATGGACATAGTCATCCTTTTAGAACCAATGATTGGACTTAAAGTTTGGGTCTTGATCTATCAGCCGCCAGCCATATCAGCTTGTTAGAAGAGCTTCAACTCTGAAGTGCACAGTGGGATTTAAGGATTTTTGTAAATGGTTTTACATGTGCTAATTAGAAATTATGCATTTACAAACAATCACCTTGAGCAAGAATATGTAGCTCAGTGATACTCAGTGCGTGGGGAAAACTAAGCACTTATACTTGGAAAACTAGGCACCAATTGTCCTCGTGCTTGATTTGATTGACATTGTGAAATTTATTTTGAGTTTCAAACAACATTAAGAAACATTTAGATTATTTAGTAAGCGGGGTATGAACATCAAATATTGAGACCAACCTTAACAAACTAAAGGAAACCAGCGATTAAAATCATAAGAGAGAACGTCGCTGGCCTGTGTTTCTGGGAACGGTTCAGAATGCAGTACTTTCCATGTGATGAAGGGAAACACTCACGTTGTCTCAACTCCTTTTCAAAGTTATTAGAGTTGAATACTCCCAAATATTAGATAAGCACTTTAATACTTTTTGCTAACATGTGTACCTTAGGGGTCAAACATCTGGGTAAGTTGTGCATCTTTACTATCTTTGAACCTAGATGACTAGTCCGGCGCTCTTTTTCTCCTTTCTCGGTGCCAAGATGTGTAGTTATACTAAAGGTTCCCTCTTCTAGAGGAAGAAATAACTCTTCATTTTAAAGGATAAGACCATTTAGAGTCCTTTGGAATATGCTGGCAATGTGCCCACAGCAATATGAGTGAAAAAGGCTGTCCCTAATGTCAGGGTCACTCAGGGATTCAGCAGTGGGACATTTCCCTTAGCTGCCATAGCAAAGTCCTAGGAGAGCGGTTCTCAACCTGTGGGTCGTGACCCCTTTGGCAGTCGAAAGACCCTGTCACAGGAATTACCTAAGACCATCCTGCATATCAGATATTTCATTATGATTCATAACAGTAGCAACATTACAGTTATGAAGTAGCAACGAAAATAATTGTATGGTTGGGTCACAGCATGAGGAACTGTATTTAAGGGCCAGAAGGTTGAGAACCACTGCAGAGAGCAGGAGGTTAACTTCTGTATTAGGCCTGTGCTATGGTACTTACTGTCTTGGATCTGTTTGGAAACATGGAACAATGTATACCCAGAAAATATTTGGCTAACAGATTAGACAGCACACTAGATAACCAATCAGCCTAGGATTTTTGAGGAACTTCATTTCCCTGGGGTTTTATTTTCTCAGCTACAAAATAAGAGAAGTTTGACTAGATAATACAGGTTGTTGTCTTCCAGTTATAATATTACCCACTTAAGTATTTTGTCAGAAAAGCATGAAAGTGTTCTCCTCCCTCCAGTAAGAAATAGCCATAGGACTGGTCAAAGAAGGTGGTGTTGCTTAAGAGTTCTCCTGAACTACTTCCTCAGACCTATTAAGAGGAAGATCTCTCGCCCAGTCAGTGTGGCTCAATGGTTGAGCATCCACCCATGATCCAGAAGGTCACGGTCTGATTCCTGGTCAGGGAAACATGCCAGGGTTTCGGGCAGGGTCCCCAGTAGGGAGTGTGCAGGAGATAGCCGGTCAATGATTCTCGCTCATCAGTGATGTTTCTAACCCTCTCCTCCATTCCTCTCTCTGAAATCAACAAAATAAGATGAAATAAAAAAGAGGAAGATCTGCCGGGTCCTGCTGAGTTTCCATATTGCTGTAAACTTTAATTTTTAACAGACCCACACCACACAAAACAGAGCTTATGCAACTGTCTTGGTGGTGAATAACTGTGGCTAGTTCTTTCCTGTCATAGGACACAACCCAGGAGCATTCAGTGTTGCAGGAATTTCACTTATATATTTGTGGAAAGTAGAATCTCAGAATAATAAAGATTTTTGGGGGGAGACTAAACTTATTTTATCTTTCCATTATTCCATTAAGAAATATCTAAAATTGCATAATGGCATAATAGAATTTGAAGGAGAAATATATTAATTCAGGGTAGCTTTGCGTTTGTTACTATTAATAACATGTAGATAAAAGCATGTTTTTCATCATGTGTTTTACTAGGAAAATGTCCTATCACAGTGTTTTTAACATTGGTCAGAGTTATAAATCTCAGATTAGTGTTGATCGCCCCTCATGTTTTCTTAGTCCTCTACTCAGTAACTTGACCAATTGAAGGTATAAGCTTTAAAAGTCAAGACAACTGCAAGTACAGAATGGCTGGCATCAGATTTCCATAGATGTGTGGCAGTCAGGAGACCCAGGGTCGAGTCCCATCTTCTTTAGTCATTGCTACTGAATCCTGGTCAAGCAGCTCTTTGCGTGTTTCTTCATCTGTCAGATGAAGATAAGGACCTTCCTACTCCACGAATAGTGTGATATCAGATAGTAAAAGCATGCTGTGCAAAGTCCTATATGATATGGTAAGCAATAGATTTTTTCCCCCAAAAGTTTTTAACCTGTTAAATTATTTTAAAAGTACACTATTTGAAGAACTGTATAATTTGATCCTTCTCTTAATAGCACAACCATGGTGCCACTTTTTGTTTTAAAAATAATAGGTTTGCATGTGTCTGCCTTCTTATAAAAGAGCAATCTTGTATATCGAGTCAAAATCCAGTGGAGATGTAAAGGAAATATAAATTTTGAGCATGGGATCCTTTATCTCATGTGCAGTCTTAATCTTTTTGGTTAGCATTTAACCCACTATACTTATCTTCTTCCTGCAAGCTTCATTTTCTCCTATTCTTATTTCTTCTTCCTCTAAAAAAGCTTTCCTTTTTTCCTTTAGTACCTCTCTTCTCTTAGACCAAGTGGAGAGGAAAGTAATGGACTCTGTACTTAAAGTACTGACCTTGATGGTTATGGAGACTGTGTTGTTGTACATGGGCAGAACAAAAACGAGAGCCACTCTGCTCTGAGTCAGCTCTGTGTGTATGTCCTTAATCTCACAATTTATGTTGCTGTGGAGGGAGGTATGTGTTCATAGCATTGTTCTTAGAATCAGAGGGGTTATATCTAAATAAGGACTCTGTTTAATGTACGAGTGTTTAACTTCTTATTATTTTTTTTCTAGGGCAGGAGCGGTTTGGCAACATGACCCGAGTCTACTATAAAGAAGCTGTTGGTGCTTTTGTAGTCTTTGATATATCGAGAGGTTCCACATTTGAGGCCGTCTTAAAATGGAAAAGTGACCTGGACAGTAAAGTCCATCTTCCAAGTGGTGGCCCTATTCCTGCTGTTCTCTTAGCTAATAAATGTGACCAGAAAAAGGAAGGTAGCCAGATTCCTGCCCAGATGGACCAGTTCTGCAAAGAACATGGCTTCACTGGATGGTTTGAAACCTCTACAAAGGTGAGATCTGCTTTGCTTGAGTATCTGCTCTGCTGTTAGCTTGTAAATATAAATTAGGTGGACTTAGGTGAGTGCTGGTTGGAAACCTAGAAAAAGTTCAGTCAACAGGAGCAATGCTTCCAAAATTAGTTAGTGGGAGGTGAACAGATTTCACATTAAAATGAAAATGAGCTATTATTTAGAGTAAATAACAAATACCATTTTCTATGAGCTGAGTCTTTAAATGAAATCTCATGCACCTAGAGTTTATGGGGTGAAGCACAAGCATTTTTTAAATTTTTCCAGAAAGCTAACGAACCTAGGACCATGTCCCTCGTGAAGATGTAGTTCATGTGCAAGGCTAGCAAAGGCATTGAAAAGTCAGAGAGATGTATTTCGGTGATATTTGATGAGTTTTATATTAACTGTGTATGAAATAATTTGAACAAGAAGAAAGTATCAATATTTGTGACATGTTTCTTCATGAATAATAGAGTGGGAATTTTTCTTTGACCCATTATGGGAAGCTGGATAAAATGTTTTTTTGATCCTTCATGGTGTGGTAGCTCATTTGGTTAGAGTGTTGTCCCAATATGCTAAGGTTGCAGTTCAAGGCACATATAAGCATCAACCAATGAATGCATAAATAAGTGGAACAAGTTGATCTCTCTCTCTCGCCCTCTCCCTCTCCCTCTCCCTCTCCCTCTCCCTCTCCCTCTCCCTCTCTTCCTTCCCCTTCCTCTCTCAAACCAACAATAAAATAAACACACACACACACACATACTCACACATGCATCACTTTTGAAAGTCTTAACAGCCTAGATATGCAAGAAAATGAAGGTGAAAATCACAAGCACAAAGTATTGGAGGGTGGAGGGCGCTTGTTTATGTGTGTTTCACTTTAGAGGTCAAATAGCAATCAAACTTACATTTGAGAAATTCTGTGATGACAGACAAACTCAAAACTGTAAGTTTGATGTAATCCTAGCATAGTTCCAGGTTTTAGTATGCCTCCTGTGAATTTCCAGTTACATTTTTAAAAAAAGCATTATACCTACTAATCATCTACATACTACCAGGTTGTTTTTAGCTTTACCCAAAACTCACTCTAAAAGTGGAAGATTGTTTGGTGCCTCTTATGATCAGAATAACATTGAGTGATGATGGAGTCATGGGGAAAAATAGTGCCCACTGGAGGCTACACAGAGAGGTAAACATAGAAATACTGATAGATCTCATTGTGCATATGGTAACACACGTGTATCTACTAAGTATCTGTTGAGAGGGCTTAGAAGCAATGACACCACAGAACGAATAACTTACAGACTCCTCAGTAATTTTAAATTCTGCTGTTCTCCAATAAAAAGAACCAGGGTTTCCTAGAAAAATGACTGGTTTCAGGGCCATGGGACAGGAAAGTGAAGATGTTCCTGAGATATTTTGTGGTTCCAGAAAGTAAGAAACACAAAATGTGATAGAGACATATCAGAAAGACATAGGCACCTGCCTATAAGAGCCCCCATATCTAAGACAATTTGAGCAACGAAGTAAATAATATGTACATATTGTAATAATTTATACACATTGTAATATGTACATAGGATCTTCTACACTAATAAAAGAGTAATATGCTAATTAGTGTCACTCTACTACATCCCAAGCCATGCCCACCAGCCAATCAGAGTGACTATATGCAAATTAGCCCAACCAAGATGGCAGCGGGCAGCCACAGAGCTAGAGCAAATAAGTGGCTTCATTGCCCTGGTGATGGAGGAAGCTGCCTGCCTTGGCCGGCTGTAGCCTCCGCTCAAGGCAATAACATTTCAATAATAGTAGATAAATAAACCCCAGATACCTGCTTCTAGCCAGCCTCTCTGGGAGCTTGGGTTGCTGGGGCTGTGGCCAGCCTGCAAACAGCCATCAGCCCCTCACCCAGATTGGCCAGGCCCCAGAAGGGACCCCCCTCCCTGAAGGGGTTGTGGCCAGCCTGATAACACTCCTCAGCCCCTCACCCAGGCTGATCAGGCACCCCAGCAGGACCCACACCCTGATCCGAGACACACTTAGGGCAAACCAGCTGGCCCCCACCCATGCACCAGGCCTCTTATATATCCTATATAAGAAGGGTAATATGCAAATTGACCCTAACAGCAGAACCACTGGGAATGACTACTCACTATGACATACACTGACCACCAGGGGGCAGATGCTCAATGCAGGAGCTGCCCCTGGTGGTTAGTGCACTCTGCTCAGGCACAAGCCAGGCTGCCAGCTGGCAGTACAGCAGTGGTGGTGGGAGACTCTCCCACCTTTTCAGCAGCACTAAGGATGTCCGACTGCAGCTTAGGCCTGCTCCCTGCTAACAAGTGGCCACCTGGGCTGCCAGAGGGATGTCTGACTGCCAGCTTAGGCCCAATCCTCTGGGGAGCAGGCCTAAGCCAGCAGATGGACATCCACTGAGGGGTTCCAGATTGCGAGAGGGCACAGGCCCGGCTGCTTGGCTGAAGGATGCCTCCCCACTGAGTGCACACATTTTTGTGTACCAGCCACTAATAAAATAATAAATCATGATATGAATAAATATGTGGGAGAGAAGAAAAAGTTCTTTATCACTATAGAATTATAGCTGATAAATATAGCAAACCTGCTACATTTATGGGATTATGGAAATAGAAAATCACCATTAAACACCATAACAATAATTGTTTTACGGAAGAAATGATTGAAGCTAAAATTAATGGAAACCGTAAAAGAATGGTGAAACATGGAATATTTACATATTTTACTTACTAAGTACAGAGGGAAGAAGAGGCCTCTTTCAGAAAGAAACCTGACAGATAGAACTTTAAACAAGTGGGTCTCGTACACTGGCAAGGACACATCACTCATGCCTTATTCCTGTCCGAAATGCATAATGAACTGAATGACAAGGAAGTATCAAGCAGACCCAAATTAAGGGATATTCTCTGGCCAGTACTCTCCAATAATGTCAAGTTCATGAAAGTAAAGAGACTAAAGAACTGTTCTAGATTAAAGGAGACAGGAGACATGACCACAAAATTCAGCTGCTCTCCTGGACAGTATGATTAGAATAAGGTTGATGGAATAATGCTGATAGTATTATCTAATTCTCTGATTTGATAGTTGTACTCCAGTTATCTAAGATGTTAACATTTGAGGAATATGGGTGAAGGGTGTTTAGGAATTTTTACTATTATTGCAATGTTTTTGTAAATATAATTATTTAAAAATATTAAAAGTATTTTAAAAATCACAGATTTTGCTATGTGTCACGTATTGTCTACTTTATGACAACTTATAAATCTATTACACAAATGTGATAGGTAGTGATTCCTTAGGATGGTGTTAATGGACATCACACCTACAACATTGTTCCAGATCAATTTACATGTGACATCTAAAATTAATAATTCATACTAATAATAACACAGGAGAGGGGGCATGAGGACTGTATAAACCAACTAAGTCAAGGGCCTGCCTAGTGCTGCCTGACACAGAACTTGGCTGACTGGAGATGCAAGCAGACCAGGAAGAGCTTCTGGCCAGGGAAACTCCTGCAAGGATTGATGGATAGCTCCTCACCCATACCTTACCGTTCTCCCACACCTTAAAGGGAAAGCACAAGGCCACAAAATATACCTTGTAATGGTTAAAGTTAATCCCAACTTTTTTTCCACTCTCTATTTCTCCATTGCAGCAATTTTCCATAGAAACTATAACCAGATATAACAGATATAAGCTTAACCTCTAGAGATGGTTGGAGTCTCTTTTCCTCTTGTGAGACTCCACAAGAGAAGGAGATGAGACTAGTATGTGGAGTGGCTTTTCCTGTTTGTCCTCTCTGCTCAATAAAACCTGCTTTTCCACTTTAACCTCTTGTGTGTCTGGCTCCTGTCTTGAATTCTTACCTGTGCAAAGCCAAGAACCCCTCTGGCATCACTCAGAGATGGGGGAGCAACATGATGGATTTATCCTATTTTACTATGGTGTGGCCCCTTGACACTTTTCTTCATAATATATCCAGAATGCTTGCATTAGATGTTCAAGGGCAGGGATGTTTTTCATTTCAGAGCTTCCATTTATGTGAATGGCAATTCAGAGGGGGGGGGGTGGATATTTATTTGCAGCCATCAAAATAGTTTTTTGAACTTCAATGGCAAAAAGTTTAAAATAGGAACATCCAAAAGGGTGATCTTTTGTAAAAAGAAGAGGGTTCCATAGCCACATTATGCAGCAGCATTGAACTCTAGGCTAACACTGTTGTGTTGGAGAAGCTGATAGCTGAGTACTTTTACTGCTCCCTCGGAGGAACTTCCTAGTTCCTGTGAATATTCTAATGCTTTATTCTGTGGGTTAACCCTCAGAATTTATCCTGTTCCTCATTTCTGCTCTGCAGGATAACATTAACATAGAGGAAGCAGCCCGGTTCCTGGTGGAGAACATTCTCATGAACCAGCAAAGCTTTCCCAATGAAGACAACGATGGGGACAAAATTAAACTGCACCAGGAGGCCTTGCCAGCAGAGAGCAAATCCCAGTGTTGCTGACGTGGCTTCAGCTCCTCTCATGCTCGCCAGATGCAGCCTGACTTGATTTCTCCATTTGGAGCAAATTCCTGAGAAAGGATTGAGATGGTAGATGCCCTGCTCTGTGATCTTCCCAGGGCCGTGAGGGCACCCTGGGGAGCCTTAGCTGAAGTGGGTGTCTGTGTCTATCCTGAGCATGCCTCTGTACCTTAGAGTGAGCACCCGAGCTTCTCTTGTTGCTGCTGCCATCAGGTGCAGGATAATGTTTACATCCTTCCTAACATCTTTGAAAATGGCAATGCTCAGGATTTGGTATGAGTTGCAAGTTGTGGCTCTTAGTGTAAGCACTGGGGTGGTAATAAAACTTTCCCAGCAGTCTTACAGTAATTGTACGAGTCTATATTTTTATATTCTATCTTCACTTTTGAGGGAGGCTTTTAGACTGTTAGCCATAGAAGGCTTTAAGTTTCTGTTCAGCAAGGTTTTCCTCAAAACTTCTAACTGGAGCTAGTTTTATCAGATCTATAACAGTCATGGTGAAGGAGAGAAGTTATTCAAAGATTCAATCCAAGGTCCCGTACTATGAATTGTGAGAGAAACAAGGTCGTGTAGTTTTATAAAAAGTTTTGGGCATTTAAAGTCTAACAATACATGAGGAAGGTACGTCTGGTTCCCAATATTTGTATTACCATTCAACCCAATTAATAGTAGAATAAATATTTTGACTGATGTCTTTGTTTTGGATTAATGTAGCTCTACCAGGAAATATGGGGTACATTTTAATGCCTTAGAAAACTTTGTGTCTGTTTACTTTTGCTTTTATTGTTAAGAAACTGAATGATAATCATGTGAAGGGTGCAACTTCTCTTTTTCAGAGGGATATTTAAAGGTGTTTGTGACATAATCCAAAGCTAATGTGAAAATGAGGTATGAAAAAAATGTCTTATACATTATTATGAACTTGGATAGGAATGATCCATGCATTTATTAATAGCAGGGGGAAAAAAGCTAGTACAGAATTACACTTGATCTGACAGGCACAGAATTATACTTGATCTGGGAATATATAGTAGTCATGGTCCACAAAATGGAGCTCATTCTTCTCATCAACTAAGCATTGCCTGGGAATCACAAATATGTTTACACTAGAGGCCTGGTGCACAAATTTGTGCATGGCCAGCGAGAGGGGCCCTGGATGGTTGACAGGCCTGCCCTGTGCACTAGTCGAACTCCAGTCGAACTCCTGGTCAAGGGGACAATTTGCATATTACCCTTTTATTATATAGGACTAGGGGGCTTGGTGCACAAAAATTTGTGCACTCGGAAGGTCCCTCAACCTAGCCTGTGCCCTCTCGCAGTCTGGGACCCCTATGGGGGTCTCCATCTGCTGGTGGGCCTGGTCATCCTGGGTGAGGGGCTGATGACTATTTGCAGGCTGGCCAAGCCCCCCAGTGTGGACCCTCACCCCACTGGGGTGTGACCAGCCTGGGTGATGGGGTGAGGGCCATTTTCAGGCTGCCACAGCCCCTTCAGGTTTGGGTCCCTACGGGGGTTCCTGGGCAGCCTGGGTGAGGAGCTGATGGCTGTTTGCAAGCTAGCCAAGCCCCCCAGTGGAGTCTCTCACCCCATTGGGGTGTGGCCAGCCTGGGTGTGGGCCTGCGGGCCATTTTCAGGCTTTCAGGCTGCCCACAGTCTCTTCAGGTTTTGGGTCCCTACTGGGGTACCTGGAAATCCTGGGTGAGGGGCTGATGGCTGTTTGCAGGCTGGCCAAGCCCCCCAGTGGCGTCCCTCACCCCATTGGGGTGTGGCCAGCGTGGGTGACAGGCTGAGGGGTGCTTTCAGGCTTTCAGGCTGCCCACAGCTCCCATTGACCCAATGTCCCAGCAAGGCTGGCTGGAAGCAGATTTCTGGGGTTTATTTATCTTCTATAATTGATACTGTTCCTTTAAGCCAAGGCCTAGGCGGGTAACAAGCCTCCTCTCTGCTTCAGCTCGTGGCTTCTATAATTGAAAGAATGTTGTCTTAGTAGTCGGGCCTGGGCCCAGTCCTGCTGTTTGCTTCAGCTCCGAGGCTTCTATAATTGAGACAATGTTGCAAATATGTTGCCTGGAGCACAGAGAAGCCCAGCCGGTCGGCAGACAGTTTACTCCTGGAGCAACGGAAGCTGTCTGTTTACTCTAGCTCTGTGGCTGCCGGCCTCCATCTTGGTTGGGTTAATTTGCATACAGCCGCTCTGATTTGCTGGTAGGTGTGGCTTAGGCACCCTGTAGAAACGGTCAATTTCAATATTACTCTTATTAGATTAGATGTTACATTTTTAAGTAACTATTTGATCTTTACTGACATGTATTCAAGGTCCTTGAGAAAGCTGACAGAGGCTTATTTAGCTTTCAAACCAATTTATATACCGTATTTTCTGGCATATAAGATGACTTTTTAACCCAGGAAAATCTCAAAAATCTTCTCAAATAATGAGGAGGCTAGTGAGAGAAGTGACCCAACTACCTCCTCTACTTTCTCCCTCTACCATTTCTACCATTTCAGCAGTTTTGTCTGGACTTTTGAGAAGATTTTCCTGGGTTAAAAAGTTGTCTTATACACTGGAAAATATGGTACATAAGAGAGAAAGAACCTACAAGTTTTAAAAGAAATACTCTCAGGAAAGGTGGGGAGGAGGCAGGAATGGGTAAAGTCTCTTCCCTTATTTTCAACAGGGAGAATTAAGCCCTATTTTTAATTTGTAGTTTCCCTTACTATCAATCCAGGAAAAACATTTGCTTATGTGTACAAGGGAGAATATAGAGAAGCCCATCACTTGCATATACATGCAAAAAATAAATAACAGCAGCAATAGTAAATAACAATAACTAAATGCTTAGCTGTAGGGGGAAAATAAAATGCACAATTGTATATTATTAAAAAACAAAGTTTAACCAAGTAAATTGGAAGATATAATTGTTTGTATTAAACAATTCATGAGTCCAACAGCAGCCCATCGAGCAAGTAGAAGAGTTCTCTGAAGGGCTGTACAAAAAGGGACAGTTTTAATAAGAAAGGGCACTATTAACAACAAAAAAGAAAGACCAAGACATTTTGGGGGAGTGGGACAGCCAGAGTTTTTTATATGTAAATTGCCTCCTTTTTCAATGGGAGATGAGAAGGCCCAGATCACATGTTACCTCAATGACCAGAGAATTTCAGAGTAGTTAAGGAAGATTACCTTTCTGAGAGGGACTGAAACAGCAATAGGTCAGGTGTTGAATCTTTTGGTGTCACGGGCTTTAGCGTAAGTGATGGCATTTGAGGCCTGTGGTTTGCTCTTTAACAATACCCATACAAGGAGATACGGTGCAGCAGTTAAGTAGCATTTAAATAAAAATGTGTGTTAAAAATTAAAGGCTGTGTGAGCCATTCAGAAAGGTAATACCACATTCCTTATTGCAGTTATCTCAAGTAAAGGCTAGAATTGTGGACGTTGGCCAAAAGCTGACTAGGGCTTTTTAGATCAGTTTACATTTTTATGGTCAGTATGTTCCCTGCACTGTCACTTGAAATCAAACGGAGCCTTCCAGTTGGGAACATAATACTTTTAAAATATAAAAAACACTTTTTTTCCTCATTTGTTTATTGGTCTTTCCTTTATAATCAATACTTTGAAGTGTTTTTTTAAAATTCTTTATTGTTTAAAGTATTACATATAGTATCACATATGTCTCCTTTTCCCCCATTGACCTCTCCCCGGTAACCCCCACGCCCCAGCACATACCCTCACCCCCCTACTGTCTGTGTCCATTGGTTATGTTTATATGCATGCATACAAGTCCTTTCATTGATCTCTTACCACTACCCACCCCCCCTTACCTCTGAAGTTTGACAGTCTGTTTGATGCTTCTCTGTCTCTGGATCTATTTTGTTGTTGTTGTTCATCAGTTTATGTTGTTCATCATATTCCACAAATGAGTGAGATCATGTGATAATTATCTTTCTCCGACTGGCTTATTTCGCTTAACATAATGTTCTCCATGTCGATCCATGCTGTTACAAATGGTAAGAGTTCTTTCTTTTTTACAGCAGCATAGTATTCCATTATGTAGCTGTACCACAGATTTTCAATTCATTCATCTGCTGATGGACACTTAGCTGCTTCCAAATCTTAGCTATTGTAAATTGTGCTACTATGAACATAGGAGTGCACATATCCTTTCTGATTGGTGTTTCTGATTTCTTGGGATATAGTCCTAGAAGTGGGATTGCTGGATCAAATGGGAGTTCCATTTTTAAATTTTTGAGGAAACTCCATACTGGTTTCCACAGTGGCTGCACCAGCTTGCATTCCCAACAGGATTTATTGATTTGTCATTTGTTGATTTGTTGATGATAGCCATTCTGACAGGTGTGAGATGGTACCTTATTGTTGTTTTGATTTGCATCTCTCAAATGCTTAGTGACTTTGAGCATGTTTTCATATGTCTCTTGGCCTTCTGTATGTGCACTTTCAAAAAGTGTCTATTTAAGTCCTTTGCCTATTTTTTGATCGGGTTGTTTATCTTCCTTTTGTTAAGATGTATGAGTTCCCTAAAAATTTTGGAGATTAGACCTTTATCAGAGATAACATTGGCAAATATGTTCTCCCATGCAGTGGGCTTTCTTGGTTTGTTGATGGTTGCTTTTGCTGTGCAGAAGCTTTTTATTTTGATGTAGTTCCATTTGTTTATTTTCTCCTTAATTTCCATTGCCCTAGGAGCTGTATCATTAAAGATACTGCTACAACATATGTCTGATATTTTGCTGCCTATGAACACTTTGAAGTTCTTAACAGGTAACATTTAGCCTTTTTATTTCTTAAACAGCTGTATTAAGGTATATTGGCATACAAGAACTTACACTTATTTGCAGTATGGTAAGTTTTCTATATCTGTACATACCCATGAAACCAGTTAAGATAATGCATATAGTCATTATCCAATCCCTCCATGAGTTATTTATTGAATTTCCTCATGATTTATTTACTAAATTTATTGGGGTATAATTCTATAATACGTCATCTGTTTATTGCATTGGGTGTTCACTACCCCAAGTCAAGTCTCCTTCCATTACCATTTCCTCCCCCTTTACCCTCTACTATCTCCCCAAAACCCACTTCCCCTTTAGTAATAACCATACTGTTATCCATCTATGAGAAAAACCACTTTAAATTATCTTTATTTTTTACTGCATTTAATAACATTGCCTATGATTTTGACCTTCTTGATACATATATTAGTTCACTTTCTAAATCAGTTAACTTTCCTAAAATTAATAGCTGGAATTATTAAAATGTACATTTACACTCACATAGGGTGAATGTTTTATTATTGCTCACTCTAGCCAGTGTTCAAGAGTGGACAATTTGCTCAGCCGGCATGGCTCAGTGGTCAACCGTCGCCCTATGAACCAGAAGGTCATGGTTTGATTCCTGGTCAGGGCACATGCCTGGGTTGAGGGCTCAATCCCCAGTGTGGGGCATGCAGGAGGCAGCCAATCAGTGATAATCTCTCATCATTGATGTCTCCCTCTCTCTCTCTTTCTCTCTCTCTCTGAAGTGATATATATATGTTAAAAAGAATGGACAATTGTGCAATTTAAGGAACAGGCTTTATATGCATGTGAATTATATGAACTACACACTTCTTTGTGCAAGATTTTGTATTCAAGGATGAATATATAAAGCCACCATTCTTCTTATTTCTGATTCTCCAACCTATGTGTTTATGCTGTTTATGGGAGAGGTAGAAATGTGGGTGATATAGGTTAGAGTTACATATTTTTTAAAAAAACTGCTGGAATGTTAGTAATTTAATCTATTGCCTCCAATCTGTCACCTAAATACCATCTGATATTGCCCTACAACTTCATTAGCATTTCCCATAGCAAACCCATTATCTTTGAGTTTTCTTTTCACTGCCAAACCTGCCCTAGAGGTTTAAGTGTTTACATACAGGTTTCTGCCATTAGTTCGAGATAGAGCATTCCTATGAAACCTTGCCTAAGCCAAATGGTGGAAAGTGAAGAAGCAATTATCAACTTATATGGAAAAACTGTTGAGCTGTCCCACACCCAAAAATTAACCTACCAAATCATGCGAAACAACACATACGACCTGAAATAGCACTGACCTGTAGTGAAAGCAGGAATGCACAAGATAAGTGGCGGTGAAGCACAGATGCTCACAGTCACAGTTGAGAGGGATGACAGGCCTTGATGCTGAGATGTTGTGTGGTTCCCAGGAGGGAGCTTGGTGGGGCCCCTCTCACCCCACCTGGGTGCACATTGCCTCTACAATGGCTGCTGCAGAACAAATGCTGGACGATATCTTCACTTTTCACAGCAATTCTTCACTAAAACAATTATTACTGTAGTCTGTTTCCGTCAAAAATGGTAAGAGAGCCCTAGCCGGTTTGCTCAGTGCAGACTGAAGGGTCCAGGTGTTCAGTTCTGGTCAAGGGCACATGCATTGGTTGCAGGCTCCTCTCCAGCCCGAGCCCTGGTCAGGGCTCATGCAGGAGGCAACCAATTAGTGTGTTTCTCTCATAGGGATATTTCTTTCTCTCTCTCTTCCACTCTCTCTAAAAATCAATAGAAAAATATCCTCAGGTGAAGGTTAAAAAAAATGGTAAGATAGATAGAATAAAAATTACAAAAAGAAATTGAAATTTTTTAAAAAAAAAATCAGAGAACAAAAAGGAGAATGGACAATGGAGCTCTAACAATTGGTATGCTCAGAATATGTTAAACTAAAGTGATTCATAGTTTGAAAATAATAGTGCAGAGACATATTAGTACTATGTAAACAAACCCCAAAAGTCACAAATATCAAACATATGCATAGTGAAAACACCAAGTACAAAACAGGAGAACATGTTATTACAAAGAAAGGAATCCACAATGAGAATTTAAGTTATGAATGTTGTTACATAAGTCATCAATATTCATAAAACAAATTCTAGAAAGTCTTAGGAAAAAATGTGGTATACAACTTCAGTTGAACTTTTCTCACTCACATACAAAATAACATTAGATCCTCTGCAAAAACACACACACCTTCTTCCCAAAATATATATCTTATTTTTCAATAACCATAGAAAAATCAATCACAAAGGTCACCATGGACCAGCCATAGAGAAACCTCAAATTTTGAAAGAAATCGAGTTGACAGCATTCATCACAAACCAAGAAGATTAGACAACAGTGGAATGCACACAATCAAACCAAGTAAATTAAAATTAACATGGACATACATGTCATACTAAGGGGGAAATTTAATCTAAAGTTACAGAATATTGAAAAATAAATACCACAGAAACCCATATATAGAAACCTCTGAGCTGCAGATAACATCAGAATCAAAAGCTTGCCTCTGATTGATTATAATAAGTAAATTCTTCTACACAAAACACAGTAACATGTTTGATGGGACATTTAAAAATGAATTTCCAATAAGAAGTAAATGCTAATGAAAGCGCACACAGTAAATCCCAGTTTAAATGTATAATTTTGTGTATTGAGTCAGCTCATATAGGATCATCTGTGCTCTGACACTTGAACTGCTCATCTGTGTGAAAAGGAAGTTTTATCTGTGTAATTTGTAGAGCTCGGTGTTAAGCTGCAAGTATGACACAGTGGTTCTTTCTGTTGCTATGGGCAAGTTACTTGAACGACTTTAACTGAGTTCTGAACTGAACAGAGACTGCTTCCCACACAGTTATAATTTTACCATGCAGAGGCTAGAAATTCAGAATAAATAATAAAAGGTCGTCCAGGTTCACATTGAATGCTCAGTGTGGAATGTAGCTGATGATGCGAGAGGGGAAACATGACCTACTGGTAGAGAGATCTTGCTTTATGATGTGAAAGACATTCTGGTAGCTCTGACTTGGATTCCACACAGGTAAATGGGGGTGGGGGGAAGTCTATAAAGTTGTACCCTATGAAAGAAGTAAGCAATCCTCAATAAAAAAGAACATAGAATGGGGATTATAATCTGATTATAAATGTGGCATTATTCATCATATAGCTAGCATACCATTGAGATAAACATTGAAAAAATGGTAGACATATGGTTTTCCCCAAAAGAGGTTTTTGTGTAAATAAATAGCTTTATTTATTGACAAAAGACTTAGTGGATTAAAGATGGCCCCAATTTATTTGTGACTCTCTCCTTGGAGAACTGGAGTTTATTTCCTCCTCATCCTGTATCTAGTCTGGCCCTATGACTGCATGAGCCCTAGATGGTGGCAGAAGTGACACCCTGCCAGTTCTAGGCTTAGTCCTTCAGAGGACTGACAGGCAGTGTTTGCTTTTTCTCTCTGGGACCGCTCACTCCAAAACTCTGTCTCTCTGAACCTAGCTGCCACCCTGTGAAAAGCCCAGGTGACATGTGGGGCCATGTGAGGCGCTGTGGTCAACATGCCAGCTGAGTTCCAGCCTTCTGCCAGCATCAATGGCAGCCGTGTGAGTGAGCCATCTTGGATATCTCAGCTCAAGAGAACCACCCACTCACTGTGGCCCCAGGTGGCATCTCCAGACTGGAACTACCCAGGTGATCCCAATCAACACACAGAACCATGAGGAGTAATAAAAAGATTGTTTTAAGCTATTGCATTTTGGCTGCTTTGTTATACAGCAGTAGATGATCAAAATAATCTTTTCTTTTTAATAATAATATTTTTCTTTATTGATTAAGGTATTATATATGTGTCTTTATCCCCCCATTCAAAATAATCATCTTGCATAAAGCTGTATGTTAACTTGTGTTCAAAATTAAGTGTTACAGGTGGCAGAGTAAATAGAAAATTAGTAAATGTAACCTATATCAACAATTGTGCCTGCAATCTAATGGTCTTCTCAGAACCTCCCCACTAGGCATCCAATTGGAAAGCAACCCTCATGGATAAAGAGGACTAACTGTATCATGACTCCCTTGCTTCTATTTCCTTTTCTATTTCTCCTGAAACTTCATATACATGGAATTACAAAGCAAATACTCTTATGTTTTGCTTCATTCATTAAACTTAATGTTTTTATGATTTGTCTGTATATTTATCTATACATGGCCAATTCCTTTTTATTTATGAACTAGGGGCCCGGTGCACAAAAATTTGTGCACTCGGGGTGGAGGGAGTCCCTCAGCCTGGCCTGTGCCCTCTCACAGTCTGGGACCCCTCAGTGGATGTCCTATGATGGCCCCAGTCTGCCAGACGCCTTTTGTGTGTGTGTGTGTGTGTGTGTGTGGCCACTGGGGACCTGCCCCCAGCTGCATCTGAGGCTCGGAGCAGTCCTCCTGTGTGTGTCTACCTGCTGGGGACCTGCCCCAGGCACACCATGGAGGCTTGGAGCAGGCACCCCCTTTATGTTGATCTCTCAGACTCTTGCCCTCCCCTGCATGTTGTTCTCTTTTTTTGAGCGTGGCCAGGGCTGGATGCGGCCTGCCTCCCAAGCTTGCCTACTGCCCATCTTCCTCCAGCCACCAGAAAGCAGGGAAAACCCCGCCTCGTGGTCAGGCCAGCCTTTTCCTGCTCCCTGATCCCTGGAAGGGACCTGGGAAGCCACCAAGCAGGCCGCCAACTCTTTCCCACTCACCCATCCCCTGCTGCCTTCCTTTCCCACTTCCTGGTGCCGCCAAGAGGTCTGGGGAGCTGCCGAGCAGGACCCCGGCCCCTGCAGCCTTGCTTTCCCGCTCCCTGGTGCCCCGCAAAGGGCCTGGGCAGCCACCAAGCAGGCCGAGACCCCCCCTGTCGCCTCTTACCCGCTTCCCGGTGCCCTCCAACCCTGCCGCCTCTTTTT
>PVJC01001874.1:64286-76786 GCA_004026665.1 Murina feae
CCCTGCAGCCGCTCTGTGCACTCGGGAGGTCCCTCAGCCCGGCCTGTGCCCTCTCGCAGTCTGGGACCCCTCGGGGGATGCCCACCTGCTGGCGTGCCTGACCAGCCTGGGTGAGGGGCTTTAAGGCTGCCCACAGCTCCCATTGACCCAACGTCCCAGCAAGGCTGGCTGGACGCAGGTTTCTGTTCCTTTAAGCTGAAGTGGGCTGAGGTAACGAAACCTCCTCTGCTTCACCTCGCAGCACAGTGTCTATAATGAGACTTTGTTACTCTTAGTACGGCAGGCCAGGCTGCTGTTCCCTTCAGCTCCTGAGGATTCTATGATTGTTACATTATTGAAACATGTTTCGGAGCCTGCCCGCCAAGGGCTGAAAACAGTATCGCTTTCGCTCGTGCTGCAAGGGACGCTGCCTAAACGTTTACTCAGGTCCGTGAGTGGCGGCCGCCATGTTGGCTGGGCTAATTTGCATACAACCGCTCTGATTGGCTGGTGGGCGTGGCTTACCCTGTCTCGGAGAAACGGTTAATTTTACTATTTCGCTTTTATTAGTTTAGATGGTATTATTGAAGTTATCATATTTTGTTTATTCTCTTATTGATTGAAATTTAGGTTATTCCCAATTTTTGCTATTATGAATAAGCTACCTTTATATGAACATGTGTTTTCATTTCTCTTAGGGAAATGCCCAATTCTGGAATTGCTGGAAATTAAGGTATGTGTGTGTTTAACTTTATAGGAAACTGACAAATAGTTTTGCAGAGTCATTTCCCATCACGAGTGACTTAGAGTTGCAGTTGCTTGGCCTCCTCTCAACATTTAATATTTGTATTGGTTTGGTTTTTGCTTCAAAATAAACATCTACATAAATTAGAGCCAAAAATAATACTGCTCTAGCCAGCTGCTTATTGGAACTGGATGGCTTCACTTGTACACTTGGTGGTACCTCATTGTCAACTGGGATGACAGGCACGGCTTGGCCTTGAGTATTTCAAAGTCTAATGAGGAGTCATCCACATGACAGCTGGGTTACAAAATCAGCAAGAGAAAGCAAGCTCCAATACACTTTTACTTTCCAGGCTCCTCTGGGGTCATGTTTGCTAATGGCCCCGTTGCCAGAGAAACTCTCATGGTCAAGAACATATTTAATGGGTGAAGAAATAGACTCCACCTTAATGGGAAGAACTGAAAGGTCACTTTGGGATAGAAAGTATTTGAGGCCTTTCTGCGATCTACCACAGTGTTCTCTTTAGCCACAAATCATTTTTATTCTCTTCACATGAAAAAATACAATCATTCTCATTTCAGAATTAGCAAGTTGCATTTCATTGATGACATGAGACTCAGAGTTGAGAATATTTATTTAAATCAGATCCAAATGCAGATGAGGTGCCAAGAACTATAGTAATCAAGCTAATATGAGTGTTATTGGATAAAGAGTTAATTATAGAAATTAGACCTTACACAAAAGTGAAACTAGATGGACAGGTTGTAGAAGGATCAGAAAAAGAGTCACCAATGAGTCTACCTATTGTACTGGTGCAGGCAGACAAGTTAGAACTTGCAGGAAATTCTGTGAAACAAGTATATTCAGCCACTGCAGTAGGACCAAGAACAGGAAGTCATGGCAAGCTCCATGGGAAGTTGTTGCCTTGGTGTAGTTGCCATTTTTGGGGATCCACAATCAATTATCTGGTGGTAGAACTGGGACTACTGTTGATCAGCCTGGACAATAGGTTGGACAACTTGGCAAAATAAGATCATACTGTGACCCAATGGACACAGCTGTTTCACTCTAGCACTAAATCTGACACCAAAAAGAGTAATGGCCACTGTTTCATTTGTATGCTTTAAATCATACGTACATACCGCTTTCGGCCAAACTAAAACAGAAAAGGAAATTCTGGGAAATGTAGTCCTCAAGTGGACCAGGTTGGCAGAGAATAACTCACTATATTATTTATAGTTTTTTTTTTAATTTCAGCATTGTAGAAGATCTATACTCATTATATCTTTTTTTTTTTTCTCATTGAGTTTTAATTTACACTACCCTAGTGACTGTGCTCATTGGCCATTTATATACCTTATTTTGTAAATGCCAGAATTTTGTGCCAGATAGATTTTGTTTGCTGTCTTCTTATTATTGAATTTTAAAAGTACTTCATATATTTTAAGTACAAATCTTTTGTTGCATAAATATATTGCAATACACTTATCTCATTGAGGCTTGCTTTTAATTTTTCTTAATAATGACTTTTAAACAGAAGTTTTTAATTCCAATGAAGTTTAGTTATCAAATAATTTTATTATGGTTAGTAATTTCTGTGCTCTAAAATGTCTTTGAATACCTTAAGGTTGCCAAGATATTGTCTGACATTTTCTTTAAGAAACCATTTACATTGAATTTTTTGTTTAGATCTACATTCTATCTCGAATTTATTTTTGTATATGGAATAATGTATGGATTAAGCTATAGTTTTTTCCATGTAGAAATCCAGTCGTTCTGGTACTATATGTTGAAAAACACATATAATCTTTTCTATCCATATTAACTTTAATTGGTATATTTAAAAAATAAATTACCACATTTTCTTGTATATGTATCTATTTCTGACTTTCTATTTTGATTAATCTATTTTTTATCTCATATCAATGATTATTATGGCTTTATAGTAATTTTTGAAATAAAACACATCTTCCAAATTTGTTTGATTTACAGTTTTAAAAGTCTATATTGTTCTAGATCATTGGTCTACCTATATAAACATCAATATCAGATTGTCAATTTATAACAAAAAATAACCTGCTTGGGTTTTCATTGATTCTACTGAATTCTTGGGAAAAAATAACATTTTAATAATATTTGGTCTTATAGTCTATGAATATGATGTATCTCTTCACTTATTGGAGTCTTCTTTAACTTTAGCAATAAAATTTTCAGGGAGAAGCCCTGTACAGCTTTTCTTCAGTTTTATTACTAAGCAGTTCTTGCCGACATATTTTTAATAGGGCAGACAGATTATTAGACTAAAATAAGTTAGATAATGTCACTCCTTGTTTCATAGCTAACAAGTGGCTTCTTTTTTGTTAGGTATAGTAAACCTAAATAATTTTAATAGCCTAAACATTCCTACATCATCCTGCCTCATTGTCTACAACAAATTCTTCCCCTGTTTTCTCTTTAGCAACCACACTGACCTCTTTGCTGTTTCTCCAAATACCTCCCTCCTCAGAGATTTTTCATTGTTGTTCTCTAGCCTGCAACAGTCTACTTCAAATATATGCATGTCTCCTTCCTTCACTGACTTCAGGTCTCTCCTCAGATGTCGCCATATCATCTCACTAGGGACCGACCACTTGATATGATATAAACCTGACTCACTACCTCAGCACACCCAATCCAATTTATCTGTGCGACTTTATATCTTCATTCACCTGGATAGACACCCCAGCTTATGCCTGCTGACTTGGCATCCCATCCAGTTTTCAATTTCTTTTATTCTAAAAATTGTCCCAATTTGAACAATAAATTATTTGTCACCCAACCTTATCTTGATTCATTTTTCTTCATGCCACCTATTAGTGATTGATATGTTGTAGACTTGCACTTTTGTTTTCTAGCTCTTCCAAAGGAACTGTAAAACTTTCCACACAACAGAGTCTATTTTTATTGCTGACTGTTTTATCTTCAACTCTTCAAACATCTCACCTAGAACCTAGTGCTCAGTAAATATTTGCGGTATTAAGTAAATAATTAGTAAGTATACTATCCTAGCTGAATGACTTTGGAAACTCACTTTGCCTTTTGAGCTTCTGTTTTTTCCCCTATCTGTAAAATGAACTGGTAGATTTAAACAAGGTCATTAAGACCTTTCCAGCTCTAAAATACACGGCTTGCATGTGAAACCTCACTCCTTGCTGATACAAATTTCATTTAAGTCAACAGTTGCTCTGTGCAGGAGAGCAGTGTTTTTCATAAGCTAGAGTAATCATCTAAAGCAATAAAAGAAATCGTTCTAAAGTGAAATCTCATCTAAGCAGCACAGATTGACTTTAAAAAATAATAACCAGGGTAACTTTTCTTGCCAGAAAACTCAAGCACAAATTCTTCTTAATTATTTTCTGACCTAATTGAGCTTGTGTCCATACATTCTAGTAATATTAAAAATATTTTATGAGATGGGTAAAGTAATTCAGGGAATTTATTTTATGAGGATGACACCCAAATTTCTATCCTAGTTCAGACCAGTCCCCTGAAGTCCACACTCGCACATCTAACTGCCTCTCTGTGATTGTGTTTAAGCTATTAAACTGAGTCAAACTGAACTCCTTATTTTTCTCCCAAAATCTACTGCTCCAGTTTGTCTCATTTCAGTGGAGGACAGTTCCACTTTTTTTTTTAGTTGCTCAGGTCAAAACCCTATTATTATCCTTTATTCCCCTTTATCTCATATCCCAAATCATTCTATCAGCATATCTTTTTATCTATACCTTCAAATTCGCTGAGGTCAGCCCATTCTCCCCCTTCTACACTTTTACAGTGTAGACAATGTTGCATTTCTCTGAATTATCGAAATAACATTTTAAGTAATTTTTCCTACCTTTTTCTCTCTTCACTTCTCAATACCTACCCTTGCTTATGATCAACAAAGCATCCATAAAGATTGCTTTAAAGCCGAAATCAGATCATGTCACTTCCCTGTCCCAAATCTCATTGCTTCCATCCAACTCTGAACAAATGCAGTGTTTCTCTTAGGGGCCCGTAGGATCTGGCACTCCACTGCCTCTCTTTATGTTTCACAACTTTTCTCCTTGCTTTTGTTCTGCTCATGGTGGCATAGAGCACACCACATACCCTCTTACCTCAAAAAAGTTCTCGCTATTGACCTTGCCAAAATACTCTTTGCCTCAGAGGTCTGCACGGCTTGGTCTTACACACCAGGTCTCTCTTCAAACATCATGTTACCAGAGGAGCCATTCCCGTGCTCGCCATGTAATATCAACCTCTTCTCTTAGTTCCCATATTTCCTATTTTATCCTCATTCCTCTCTCTTGCTTAGTGATTAGACCCATCTGACATACTGTAACAACACAATATATTTTGTGTATGTTTACTGTCTGTCTCCCTCACCTAGAATGTAAGTTTATGAGGTCTAGGGCTTTGTCTGTTTTATATCTCTCCATCCCCTAAAACTGGGACTAGAACATAGTATATGTTCAATAAATATTTCTAAATGAAAGAATGAGTGAGTCTATTTATTAAGCAGAATATTCATATTATCTAATTTCTTCTTCCTCTTCTAATTTTTAACTTTAACTCCATTAAAAAAGATGCAATGAAACAAATTTTAAATGTCATCTTACATTAATGTTCATTTTATAAAGCTGAAAATATGCACAAATGCAAACAATGTAAAGTGCCCAATCATACTTGTAAATATCATCCTCCAATTGCAAACACATGCTTGAAATCTAGAGGTTGGATGACAAGGTAGGACGTCAGTCCTTCTAAGCTCTCAGAGGAGAGGAAAGGGCTGGTGGAGTCAGCTGTAGTTCCATGCTTTCCCACTTTTCCCAGTGCAAATGCTCACTTCTTGCTGTTTTACTTCTTCGAACAACCCACCAAGTGTAGGTTCCTATGCTGTCTTTAAAATCTAATAAATTCAGAGTTCTACTAAGACCTTCCCCAGTGAAGTGATTTTAATCCTGGGAATGCGGTTGTCTGTCTGTGTTAGCACTAACTAGAATGTGAAACTTCATCTAGTTCAGCCTGACAATTTTCTAAGTGAGGAAACTGGAACTCAGAGAGGGGAGATGACTTACCCAAAACCTCTCAGAGCTGATGCTGGAGTCCCGGCCTCCAGTTCCCCATTCCTGTTAATCTCTATTGCACTGTATTTCATTACCCTGATTTCATATTAATGTAATATAAGAAATGAGCTACATGTCCAATAACAAGACATTGGTTAAATATGTTCAAATGATGACCTACTATGCAGCTATTAAAAATCACTGAATTACATGTTGGCAATATAGCTAACTAAAAAAATCAAGTAGTACAACTTCAATTTTATAAAATAGTTGTGTATATGATGAAAAGACTCAATATGTCAAAATGTTATTGGATGCTATTTCTGGAAGATGGGAGTAGAGATGTGTTTTTATTTAACTTGCATTTATACTTTTATAATTCCAAAATTAATAACTTTATAATAAAAGAATAGTTTAAAGAAATATTTTAAACTTTCCCCCTGCACCATAGAGATAAAGATAGAATATCAGTGAGAGAGAAACATTGATCAATTGCGTCCTACACACCCCTATCAGCGATAGAGCCTGAAGCCGGAACATGTACCCTGATTGAAATCAAAACGTGACTTCCTGGTTCATAGGCCAATGCCTAGTCATAACCATGGCACCACAGTGGCCGGGCTCATGGCATTATTTTGTATCAGTTCTAGTTTCTGTTTGCTCCACAAGATTATGAGTTCTTCAGGGGCATGAGCCAACTCTTATTAATCCATTTAGTAATACCCAATGCATAAAATTAAATCTCCAGATAAAATAAACCTCCATTAAATAACAATTAAATTAAAGTTGTAAAAGAAGCAAATATTATTATTCATAGATATGATGCTAGCATCATACAAGGTAAAATTCACAATACCTTGCAGCTAATGAAAAATGTATCAAATAAGCAGGAAAATACTTCCCATTAGGAGGGGGAAAATTTAAATCAACAGAACTGACCCAGAAATGTTATAGATGATAAATTTAATAGGTCATTAAAACTTATAACTATAGTTCATATTCATATTTTTAAGAAGGCAACAGACCTCCAGTTTCTTTATAATTACTATTTTCCCCAAACTGTCAGGCCTGACATGCATCTATCATTGCATCCTCTTCCCCTAATACCGGGTCCTAGTTTGCCACGGGTCACAGTTGAACAATAGCACTGCAATTTCATGTCAGGGCTGTCAGAACTCCATCTATCACCAGTGACGACTCATCACCTATAGGTCAGCCCTGAAATTCTATTTTAAGATTTTTCCTTTTATGGTGATATTAATCAATTTGCTTATGAATGTCCTTCCCTAGCGGGTTGTTGTTGTTGTTTATTGAGTTTCAGGGATTTATAGCTTATACAAAATTTGGAAAAATTTCAATCATTATTTTTCAGTATCTTCTATCCACCCACCTTCCCTGCCTATTCAGGGTCTCCAACTGCATGTATATTAGTCCATTTGAAGTTGTTTCATAGCTGCCTGATGCTCTATTCTTCTTTTCTAAGTCTTTTTTTCTCTGTTTCATTTTAAATAGTTTCTGTTGCTGTCTTCAAATTTGCTAATCTGTTCTTCTTCAATGTCTAATTTGCCTTTATTGTCATCCAATCTATTTTTTCAACATCAACACTGTATTCACAGTTTTAGATGTTCTTAAGATGAATCTAACACATTCAGTCTTTCTCCTAGCTTCTTAAACATATGGCATACAGTCGTACCTATGTTAATGTCTATGTTTTTTTTCTGAGTCATTTTCAATTAGTTGATTTTTTACCTTTTAATGGGATATATTTTTCTACTTCTTTTTATCCTTAATAATTTTTATTGGACACCATTTATTTTGAGTTTTACCTATTGGGTGCTGGTTATTGTGGTATTCCTATAAATATTCTTAAGATATGTTCAGGGAAGCTATTGACTTATTTGGAAATAGTTTGATCAGATCAATCCTGTTTTTTTTAAGGTTTGTTAGATGGGACCAGTGAAGCATTTAGTCTAGGATGAGATTTTCACCACTACCCAGGGAGCAAAGCTCCATACCCCATTTCCTGTGAACTATGAGGTTTTTCTCATCATGCTGGTGAGAACAGGCCCATAAGAGCTCAGAGAAGTTATTCCTTTGAATCATTTCATGTGGTTCTTTCTGTGGCCTCAGAACATTTCCTCAGGCACATGTGCAGATCAGTACTTAGGTGACACTGAGGGCCTATCTTCTGAGGGTGTCCTCCCTGCTATTCTCCCTTCCACATCCTCTACTCTTTAGGTGCCTACTCTCGCTGGACTCCAGCTCCATCTCCCCAAATCAGGTCCACCATCAAGCATGCCTGAGTTCCCAGGCCATATGCTGGAGCCTCACAGTAAGCTGGGACAGTGATAAAGCCCACTTTTTTTGTTTTGTTTGTTTTCCACCTCTCTGGAATCACTGCCTTTTATTGCCTATTCACCAATGTCTTCCTATATTTCATTTTGTTTATTAGTTATCGCATGTGAGAGGCTAACTTCACTCCCTGTTACCTCATCTTGTTTGGAAGCAGAAGTCTTTCCAAGTCTCATTTTATAGTCAGCTTCCTAGATATCAACTGGTCAAGCCCAGTTCCCGGGAAACAGAGCCTAACGCCGGGATGTGCATGTATAGTGTTCTCTGTAACATCTCTAAAGACATAAGGAAAGCAGGATTGGATAGAACGAGAAGTTAAACCACAAAGTCGCTGTAACTAATAAGGGAGCTTTGGAGAGAAAATGACCTTTCGGAGCTGTCCCAGTTACATCCCTAGTGAGAAGCAGGAGGCTATTAGGGAGAAGGCATAACCTTAGGTTGAGTGAAGTGGCTTCCTCTGATGGGGGAGTGCCTTTGTTTGGAAGGGAATCTGGATTAGTACCACTGGATCTGCTGCATGGCTGATTTCAACATTACACAAAGGTGGGTAGTTTGCACCCTGATGAAGTGTTTTACTACAGTCAGGAAAACTATGGCTTCTAATTTAAATAACTTATGAAAGTAGAAATTATTTTTTGCTAATAATTACTTCCTTATTATCCCATTTGTAAAACTCTCTTCAGAATTTCCTTTAGAAGATAACTATAAGTTAAGGTTTGCATAGAATAATGAAGCTTTCTCTGGTAAGGACAATTGGTTTCATATCTGCAGGACCCATGTCCTCCCTAACTAGTGGGGTCTGAAGAGACTGAATATTAGGAGATGGAACTAAAGGGCAATTTATAATATTTTCAATGACAGTGTAAACATTTTTCTGTACTCCCACTGTTGGAAGGAGGCAGTGTAGCAGAGGGCTTAAGACTGTTCACAAGTATAAAATTTTAGTTATGCAAAGTGAATATGTTCTAGAGATCTGTTGCATAACATTGTATCTATAATTAACAATATTATATTGTACACTCAAAAGTGTGTTAAGTGCTCTTACCATAATGGAAAACATAATGCACTACAATACAATGCGATATTGTGCACCCTGAGACTGCTCGCTTTTACATCCTGGCTCCACTCCCTCCGTGCTTTGGACTTTGGACAAGTTGTTACACTTTTCTAAAGTTCACTTTCCTCCTCTATAGAATAGGCTGATTGTAACACCTCATAGGATTGTGGTCATTGAGTGAGTCAGAGGCAGAATAACATGGTTATAGAGAGGACTGGTCTGGGGCTGACTTCATGGGCTTGAATCCTCACTAACTTAATTTAACCTTTCTGCCTGTATTCTTATTTACAGAAGAGAGACTTTAATAATAGCACATTCCTAAGGTGTTTATAAGGATTGAGTTAACACAGACAAAGAGCTTAGTAGAGTACCAAGCATATAGCAAGTGCTCAATAAATGGGAGCTCTGACTGTTAGATGTGAAGGGGGCTTGCAAAGTTTGAATTGAATTTGCTGCTCTAAGGGCCCCAACAGTCTAATAAATGAGAAGTGCCAGGGCTAAAGTAATGATACATGTAGATTTTATATTTGCTCACTTGGTTGATTAAGTTCTAGTCAATTTTATAATTGGCCTAATTGCAAAGAGGTGGCTGAGCAGCACTACCAATAGAATGTCCTGGGACTGGGGTTCCAAGGATCTGGGGTGACTTAGAGCTCTGACTTTAAGAAACAGAAATGCTGCCCCTCTCCCTGCCCTACCCCTATCCTTATCCCTGTTTGTTTTCAGTCATCTGGAACTCCCAACAAAGGGTAGAGAAGTGGTTACTGAAGCTCACTTCCCCATGTCAGCAATCCCTGAGCAGTTCAAAGACAGATCCCCTGCCTGTTCTCTTTCTGCTGGCATGGGGAAGTGAGCATTTCTAACCACTTCTCTACAGAGCAGGAGTTATTGAAGCCAAAGAATTCTTCCTCAAAAAGTAAGTATAGATTGGAGAGAGGCTCCACTCTAAGTAGCTGTGATAAAGCATAAATCTTGTTTCTCAACCTTTGAAAGTTATTTAACAGCCAGAGAGCTTAGAAGTCGCCAAGCTGAGTTGCAAAGCAGCCATCTGCATTTGCTGTGCTCAGGAGTGACTCTGAAGGTCACAGCAAGGACCATTGGCCCACAGAATTGCAGAAAGCAAAGGCTGTGCAGGCAGGTTGATCTTGCTCTACCACCTGCCCCATATAGGCAAGGTCTTACCTGTCTACACTTCAGGCTTGTTACCTGTGGAATAGTGATAAGATTGGCCGCCACTACTTGAGTGCTTATGAGTGCAGCAAGGACAACATTTGAGGTAAATACTATTCTTCCCTTTGCACAAATGAAGCAAATGGAATTCAGAGAGTTTAAATGACTTACTGAGGGCAAGAATCAGTATTTACTAGTATATTCAGATCTGTCTCTAAAACCTATGCTAAGGAGCTAGAACCCCTCCCTAAGCCTAGAATGGAACAGGAATGCAATAAATCACAACTACTATTAACATTTAAAAATAACATTGACCATGGCTATCACCTGCACTTAAGAATATGGGATAAAAGAAAAAAAAACCTACATGTCCATTGATGGATGAATGGATAAAGAAGATGCAATATATACACAATGGAATATTATTCAGCCATCAAAAAAATGAATGAAATCTTGTCATGGACCATCACATGGATGGAAGTAAAGGGTATGATACTAGGTGAAATAAGTCAGACAAAGACAGATATTGTAATATTTCACTTATATATGGGATATAGAAAAACACACAAATGAGTAAACAAAATAAAATAGAAGCAGACCCATAGCTATAGAGAACAAGCCGGTAGTTGTCAAAGGGGAGTGGGGAGTGAAAGGATGGGGAATAAAAGAGACTAGAAAAAAAGAAATTAATAAGCATTTTATAACTTTTCAGAAATATTTTATTATTTTATTCCATCTTATGTCAACTCCCTTATTTTTATCCAAATTTAACATGAAAAAGCAGTCTCTGAGTACAATAATGCTATGTTTGGCTTACACTGGCGTTTCTCCCTTTCATGCCTCTGTTCCAGCCACTACCACTAAGTAGCTGTACAACCTTTAGCAAGACCCCTCTCTTCTCTCGGTCTGGGTCACCTATTACCTATAAAATACAGGCAGGCTGTTGGTCATTTCTAAGACTTTTTTTCTCTAATATCTTGGCATCTTATAACCCTTAACCGTGGATGGCTTCAGGAATGGTCTGTTTCAAGATGAAACTCACCTGTCCATAGGTTGGTTGCTTTTTTTTTTTTTTTTTTTTTTTTTTTTTTTTTTTTTTTTTTTTTTTTTTTTTTTTTTTTTTTTTTTTTTTTTTTTTTTTTTTTTTTTTTTTTTTTTTGCCTAATAGTCTTTATCTGTGATTATGGCTATGCATTTGACTACTCTGATGAGATTTTTCTTTTTAATATTTTCTCAAATGTTGATCCTCTGCTCTCATTCAGGAGAGTTCTCCTGGAAATTTCAATCATGGGATAAATGAAGGAGCGCCCTCAAGGTATCTCCTTTGTCTTCACATAGACCTTTTTTTTTTGTAGGGCCCTTCTTCCATCATAACATTAACACTACTAACTTTGAAATTATTTTGCTTATAGAAATACAACGAAGTTGAAAAGAAAGAAAGAGAGAAGTACAACAAAGTTGCTGTCTGATGGTTATCTGTATAACGCCCAATAACAATTAGAATGGCCCTGACTGGTTTGGCTCAGTGGATAGAGCATCGGTCTGCGAACTCAAGGGTCCCAGGTTCGATTCCAGTCAAGGGCATGTACCTTGGTTGCGGTCACATCCCCATTAGGGGGCGTGCAGGAGGCAGCTGATTGGTGTTTCTCTCATCGATGTTTCTAACTCCCTATCCCTCTCCCCTCCTCTCTGTAAAAAAATCAATAAAATATATTTTAAAAAAACCAATTAGAATGGGATAGTCTAACCAAGCAGAGGCTGTGCTGAGTGGAGAGGGCTAGACATTCATTTGTCAGAGCAGTTAAGAGATTTGCTTTTCAGGAAGTTGTTTCTCCCCTGTTGTTGGGCCTCTGAGCATTGCCCAGTCCCAAGAGCAGAGTGTTTCTTTTTTTTAAAACATGTTTATGTCTAAGCTCATGGGAGAGTCTAACTAGGACCAGAGTTCTAAATCTCAGTCAAATCTCTCTGAAGTGAGATTGAGCTGGGCCAGCACAATGTTTTCTTTGGCTTTAATGATTTTAAAAAATTTCCCAGTCTAAGCATTTCTTGGCTTCATTCTTTTCTTTCTTCCTTCCTTTCTTTCTTTCTTTCTTTCTTTCTTTCTTTCTTTCTT
>PVJC01001874.1:79286-86615 GCA_004026665.1 Murina feae
AAAGGCAGGACACTTTCCATTTCTGTTTTATAAACCCTGACTCCTTAGTGCCTCGACTGATTCCTGGGTCATACATAGTAGATACTAAAAATATTTATTAAATGAATGAATGGCAGGGATTAAATAAGAAATTATAAAATTATTGTAAAATAATTTTTAATAGACTAAAAATAACTTAGTCGATGATGGCTAGCATTAATACACATTGAAGGCTCATAACTCTTAAGGAACTTGGGAAAAAATGTTTGACTTTAAAGAGTTTATATCCTGAAAGACATGTGATTCTTAACTCCTATAAGAAACTGATCAAACCAGACACCATAAACATAGTAGTGGCCTGATCCTGTGATAACTGATAATGCCTCTGTGGTAAGATGCTAACTCTTTCCTTGTCTATACTTCTTACTTCTTTTTGAGATGATAATGTTATTTCTAAAATGTTTCATTTTTCAGAAAACATCTGAGTTGAATTATGTCAATAAAAACATATGTGTATATTTATGGAAAAGGAAGAGTAAAGGCTAATAGTTATTCAAAACCTACACTTTGCTAGAAACTACTGAGCATTAAACATCAAATCATTAGATTTGGTTGTAGCATTATATGATAGGTTGTCAAGTTCATCATAAATCAAGTTTTTCCTCTGGAGGAAAAAGTTCCACTGGAGGACTAATCATAGACACCAGGCTAAGTCATCAATAAAAGATCAAGTGTTACCCAGCATAGGGCCCAGAGATCAACGTCTAGCAAGGCTCTGCTGTCATCATCACTTGAATACACTTGGGGACATGTAGAGTAAGTTTTTATATGCCATTTTACCACACCTTGTGGTTATACATCCAATAAATGCAACTAACTCTACCTAACGTGGTTGTCCTGGATATAGAAATAAAAGAAAAAGTCCTCAGAGTCTTGAAAATGGCCATCCCATGGAGTCTCATTCTCCTAGAGCTGCATGTGTAGCATATATCTTTTCTTCCCTAAAATTATGTGTCTGATTGGGAACAAGGCCCATGTCTGTCTGGCTTTTGCCTAGCATGTGGCTAGCACATAATAAGCAGTTACCATTTGTTTATTAAATGAACTCACAGTTAAGTTATACCCAGCTTGGTTTTCATTCTTTCCTATTTTGATTGAGGCTCAGTTCTCCCTTCCTTTCCATCTGATTCACTGTTGGCAGAGTAAAAGAAAATAAGATGTTACAACCGAGAAAGCAGAATTATCTATGTCCACTTTTGACCAATTTTGTAAATAATTATGACTTTGAATCCCCAAGAAAAATTATGCCAGGTAACTGAGCTGTCAGTTTTACACCAAGTTATTATATTTCTGCTTTAGTTATTCTCTATTTCTCTGTATTTGGAAAGAATAAAATCTATATTATAGGGTTTGCTTTAACACCAATTTTGTGATATTGGATATGTCATTTTTCTATTTCAACATTCAATTTTCTATTCTTCAAACAAAGGGTTATCTAATTAAAATCACTACCAATCCAACATATTCTGTCCTCTCTTCTCTGCTTCATTTTTTCCCTCTAAACTTTCATGACTATATATATATATATATATATATATATATATATATATATATACCACCACTTTGAACTATATGTCATCACTTCATATCAAAATGATGAATTATGAGCTATAATTTGAAAACTGAATGGAATTCATACTGGATAAGAATCAGGGTAGCAAGAAATCGGTGGTGGTCTGAGAGCAGGGATGGCCGATTCTGGGAACTTTCAATGATAGGAATATTTTTAAATGGGGGGAGGTGAATGGGTGCAGAGCAGACCTGTAAGGTGATTGTGGTCAAAGCCTACAAGAGCCAAATTTCTGATCTTCAGTTGAAGTGGCAAAATGTGCTCTGATCTCCAGGTGAGGATGCTACCACATCTGAAAAGACAAAAAATTGAATAGTGTAGATAAAACTTAATTACAATTTCCTAAATGCCTTGCCTTATTTATTTTTGCATTCTCTCCAGGGCCCGGGGCAATGTGAGTTTACTAATGGTGTGTAATTTAATTGAGCTGAACTGGAAACCTGGTATGGCAGCTCGGCCATAAAACCCTCTGGCTCAGAACCAGACAGGGACTGGAAGCCGGAGGGAAGTGGCCTGCCAGTCACCCCAGGGATGCAGGGCAGCACTTGGCATGGATGAGGGCATTATAGAAATGTCACAATATTTAAATGTAAAGCCTAGCCCCAAAGCCCTGTTTAATGAGGTTAGATGTAGCCCCTCGGTCTTAGTGGAGTCTGCCTTCAGTTCTTCCTTTGGAATAGTCTTCATCTGAACATTTAGTCAACAATTTATTAAAATTTGACACAATTTAAGAATTGTCTCTGGCAGTAAAATACATTTTTTAAATCACTCAGTTTTTAGTTTGTTTAGTTAAAATGGGTTCACATTTACTCTGTAGCATTTTTAGTGTAGTAGGTATTAGATTAAAAAGACTTAAATTTATAAGCTCGTGGGATTTGTACTTTATTATTACCTAAAAATATAATCAAACTCATACTTTGAAACAAATAAGTGTTGTTAATGTTTCTAGATCTAGCAAATTAATATTGCCTCAATCAGAAGTAATTATTTAAAAATATTTTGATTGACTTTAATATTTTGTTGACATTTCCAGGTCATAGGTTATTTAAATCAAGGGGTTAAATAATCTGTAAACTAGTCATGCCACTTAATATGAGATAAAGTTATTAAAAACTGTATCCAAGATAGATTAAAAATATACCTCTGATATGACTTGTGTACTTGTATAATAAGAAAGATTTCTCTCTCACTTTCACACTTGACAAAGAAGGTACACATATGTTGTAAAAAGTAGCCAATCAAGTGCATTAAAATTTTATTAACATTCCTTCCCAAGGTCAGTCTAGGCTAATTAATTCCAGGTTCTGGGGCTATAACTGAGTTAATTTTGTATGGCTGAATTAACATATGGTACATTTTTAAAGTCAACAAATATTTATATTTTGTATATTCTTTTTTGCTTGTGTCAAAATGAATGCAATAGTCTGAATATTTTGTAATTATTCTTTGTCCATCCTTCTGACACGATGACTATCAAAAGTTCATATATTCCTTCAGTTAAAGTTCACAGAAGATCAATATGCCCTTCCTGCTCCCATTCCCTTACTCTAACCTGCATTCTAGGGTTGGGGCTTCCATCCACCCTCTCACACTCTCAGAGGTCCCAGTAAACTTAGGGCCACTTCTCATCGTCACTCTCCACAGCACTTGTGTCTGAGCACAGCTTAGGAGGGCATTCAGAGGAAACATACTGAAGCTGAGAGGAGGACCTGTATCTGGGTTGGTTATCAATTAATGAAAAGGGCCACAGGTCACCAAACCTTGTGGATACACTGGCAAAAGGAGAGAAAGCAGGGAGAACTGTGAATGTTCTGCCTGCTTTTGCCCCAGGTCTGAGTCACAAACACAATGAGACTTTAACCAGGTCTGGCCAAGGTCAGCAGTGAAGGCTGGACTGATCACATTGCAACAGAGCCCTTTCTCCATTCTGTTATACTGAATTAGAAATTAGAGGCAAAACATTTGCTCCACCTTGAATGGAAGGCTAGGGGGAATTTAGGACTGGTTTCATAATAGACAAAGAATGAGCTTACAAGGAAAATCATTGGAGTCATGTAAAAAAAATGTTCATTGGAACCTGTGCATGTACTAGCCTCTGGATTTTGGGTAAAGTCATCATGGATACTCATGCTCTTGCATGTCATGTGCTGTGCTTGCTCTTTACAAACATCAGCTTTACTGTTGGGGGGTGTCACACCCTGGGAAATGGCAGAAGCTTAATTTATGATCCCAGCAGCCTTCCTGCGCTGGGACCAGAGCAGCAGGAGCAGCTCCAGCTTGTTTGTTCCTTCCTGGTTCTCAAGAGGGTTCGACTGCCTGCAGGGGAACACATGCCACTCCAGCTACACCCTGTCTTGTCCTTGCCTGGAGTTCTCAGTTCTGTCTTTCTGCCCCTTCTGTCTTCTGTCCCCCCAAATTAAGTCATTCTCCAGTGGTCTTACTTCGCTCTCCTTTCCTCTCTCATCTGGTCATCTAAACAAGCATTGCTGATTAAGATGACTGAGTTAGCATCTGTAGTCCTTGTCATGTAATTGAGCTCAAGTCACTTGGATGTGCTCATCTACTCCAAGCTAAATATGTCCAAAGTGGAGGTCATCATTTTCTCTCCCAAATACATATACCAGAGTGGGCAAAAGTAGGTCTGAAGTTGTGAGTATCCAAAATACAGAGCTTATTCTTGTGTTGCTCTTCGTTAATTATTCTACTAGAACTGTAAACCTACTTTTGCCCACCTCTGTGTTTTCCGTGTTCATGTTAGAGAATCTTATTAGGACTTCCCTGACACCTCAAGTCTAAAGAGCAGTCATCTTTGACCTTCCCCTCTCCTCTGCTCATCCTATCCAGTTGGTTTCCCTTTGAATTTTCCCTCCGAATTGCTTTTCTCCCCTGGCTCAGCATTCATTGTTTTCCTTGACATCCTCTAGTTTGGGCCTTTATTAATTCCAGGTAGAACCATTGAGAAAACATTCTATTCCCTTGCCTTCAGTCAAGGGTTTTTCTTACCCACTGTACTATATATGTAACTAGAGGCCCGAAGCATGAAATTTGTGCAAGGGCCTTGGCCCTGGATCCTGCCCACTGCAGCTTTGTCCAGAAGAACGTATGGAAAGACATCTGGTCTAATTAGCATATTACTATTTTAATATTATAGATAGAAGATACTGTCAGTAATCTTCTTAACACAATTCCAATCACAGGATGTTCCTGCTTTAAAAAATAACAGAAGGAAAAGAGTGAGAGTGAGCTAAGTGTCAGGGCCCCACCCATCTTCAACTCCCTCCTGTTCTCTGTATCAACCAAATACTAACATTATTTATAGTCTCCACTTCCTCCCTTTGTGCCTCTTCCTATCCTCCTTTTAGTTGCTCTTCCCCAACCTCCAATCCCAGCCTTAGTTTCAGAGCCACTTGTCCATGGAGCCATCATTTGATTTTTGAACTTGAAAGCAATTTTTCCACCTCTTCTGTGTTGACAAAGCACTTTGTTTTTAAGTTCATTTAAACCCTTCACTTTGCCTTTGCATTTTTTTATTGTATTACTTATTCCCATTCATTTTGTTATTTGAGAATAGAAACTGAGTCTTATTGATCTTTGTATTCACATAAGCACAATGTATTTAAAAAACAGATAATGTTGAACTTTTATTTTTTTCTATTTTTAAAATTTTGTTTTATTTTTCATCACCATTTATCCCATCTATGCTCTCTTCTACCTCCACCCACTCCCCTCCACCCCTCGTCACCACACTTCTAAAATTAAATGCGCAATTAAATACTTCTACTAAAACCAAGAGAATAAAAGGTTGACATTGTAATCTGCCTTTTAAATTTTTCTAAGATTACAATTTATTTCCTTACATATTTAATATTTCTGAAGACTGTGGCTCAGAATCCCCTTAACCCAAATTAAGTCAATTGTGTAATTCTATTCATATTTTCACTACTTCAGGATATTAGCTGACACTACTTATGATGACATGCTGATTGCACATTGCAGAAATAAACTGCCTCCCACCATGAATAAAATTATGTCCTTACCCTGAACAGCATGCTTGAGGAAAACAATGGCAAAACTTCAGAACCTCATTCTATTGAAATTTTAATATCCTTACAGTGAAATGATCTAAGAATATATAGCAGTTTGTGTGTGTGCATAAAATTCTGAGGCTTCCCCCACCCACCTCCTCTTAGGATCTCTGTGAAGATCTCTCCCCTAGTGCTCTGTCCTGCAAACTCTACCTGCCTTGGTCTCTCCAGACTCTCATCTCCTTCTTCTCTACTCAGGGAGTTGGCTGGGATATGCATGGGCTCACTCTCTTGCACTGGCCTACTTCTGGTGACCTGACAGTTACTGGTTAAATTCAGCTTCTTTTCCAAAATACACTTACAGACTTTTAAGCTTGGACTGCCTCTGCTCAAATACAATTCCTCGTACCTACTTGTGGATTTCATGCACTATTCCAGCCCCAGTGCACAACTTACAGGTTTTTTATGTCATTAGTCCATTGACTTTTTTTTTAATTTTTAAAAAAATCTTTGTTGTTCATATTATTATAGCAGTTCCTCTTTTTCCCCCCATAGCTCCCCTCCTCCCAGTTCCCACCCCACCCTATGCCATTACCACCTACTGTCCTCATCCATAGGTGTACAATTTTTGTCCAGTCTCTTCCTGCACCCCCACACCCCTTCCCTCCCGATAATTGTCAGTCCACTCCCTTTCTATGCCCCTGATTCTATTCTATTCACCAGATTATTCTGTTCATCAGATTTTTTATTCACTTGATTTTTAGGTTCACTTGTTGATAGATAAGTATTTGTTGTTCATAATTTTTATCTTTACTTTTTCTTCTTCTTCCTCTTCTCAAAGGATACCTTTCAGCATTTCATATAATACTGGTTGAGTGGTGATGAACTCTTTTAGCTTTTTCTTGTCTGTGAAGCTCTTTATCTGACCTTCAATTCTGAATGATAGCTTTGCTTGGTGAAGTAATCTTGGTTGTAGGTTCTTGCTATTCATCACTTTGAATATTTCTTGCCACTCCCTTCTGGCCTGCAAAGTTTCTGTTGAGAAATCAGCTGACAGTTGTATGGGTGCCCCCTTGTAACTAACTGACTGCTTTTCTCTTGCTGTTTTTAAGATTCTCTCTTTTTCTTTTGCCCTTGGCATTTTAATTATGAATGTGTCTTGGTGTGGTCCTCCTTGGATTCCTTTTGTTTGGAATTCTCTGTGCTTCCTGGACTTGTAAATCTATTTCTTTCACCAGGTAGGGGAAGTTTTCTGTCATTATTTCTTCAAATAGATTTTCAATATCTTGCTCTCTGTCTTCTTCTGGCACCCCTGTAATTCTGATGTTGGTACTCTTGAAGTTGTCCCAGAGGCTCCTTATACTATCTTCATATTTTTGGATGCTTTTTTCTTTTTGCTTTTTCAGTTGGGTATTTTTTGCTTCTACATATTTGAAATCTTTGACTTGATTCTTTCAATCCTCTAGTCTGCTGTTGGATCTCTGTATATTCTTCTTTATTTCAGTCAGTGTATGCTTAATTTCTAGCTGGTCCTTTTTCATATCCTCGAGGGTCTCACTAAATTTATTGGCGGTCTCTAGAAAATTCTTGAAAAACCTTATAACCTTGGTTTTGAACTCTATATCCAGTCATTTGCTTTCCTCCATTTCTGTCATTTGTGACCTGTTTCTTTGTCTCCGCATTTTGGCTGCTTCC